>SJYA01002572.1:78346-266386 GCA_006410615.1 Neotragus moschatus | reverse complement strand
TGTGTATTCTTGCCACCTCTTCTTAATATCTTCTGCTTCTGTTAGGTCCCTACCATTTCTGTCCATTATCGAGCCTATCTTTGCATGAAATGTTCCTTTGGTACAGACCACTTAAAGTCTTTCTGAGCCCACAGCTACCACTAAATACACCACTCGACAGGGCTCTGTCCACCACAGGGACAGGACCCAGCTTCACCCACTGGTGGCAAGCCACCAGTACTTCCCACAAGGAAGCCTGAGCAAATCTCTTGGATCGGCCTCACTCCCAAGGAGGAAGTTACCAGAACCAAGGGAAACTTTGATCCTGTAGCCTGTGGATTTCTTAGACGAAATAAGGTGGGTGAGGAATATGTTCCAGATGAAGGAACAAGACAAACTCCAGAGGAAAACTATGTGAAGTGGAAATAGGCAGTGTATTTGAAAAAGAATTCAGAGTAATGATAGTAAGATGATCCAAGATCTTATAAAAGGAATGGAGGAACAGACTAAAAAGATACAAGAAATGTTTAACAACAAGCTAGAAGATACAAGGGAAAACAGAGATAAACAATACAACTACTGAAATTAAAAATACACGAGAAGAAATCGGTAGAAGAGTAAACCAGGCGGAAGAACAGATAAATGTGCTGGAAATCACTGCTGAAGAACAAGATAAAGCAAAAAGAACATAAATGAGGACAGTTTTAGAGACCTCGGCACATTAATTTCACCAACATTTGCATTATAGATGTCCCAGAAGAAGAGAGAAAGGGCTTGAGGAAATATTTGAAGAGATCATAGCTCAAAATTTCCCTGACATGGAAAAGGAAACAGTCTCCCAAGTCCAGGAACTGCAGAGTCCCAGGCAAGATAATGGGCTCCCCTCCTAGCTCAGTCGGTAAAGAATCTGCCTGCAATGCAGGAGACATGGGTTCAAGTCTAGGTTTGGGAAGATCCCCTGGAGAAGGAAATGGCAGCCCACTCCAGTATTCTTCTGGAGAATCCCATGGACAGAGGAATCTTGCAGGCTACAGTCCATGGGGTCACAAGCGTTGGACATGACTGAGTGTCTTTCACTTCACTAGGCAGGATAAACCCAAGAAGGAACATGCAGAGATGCATACTGATAAAACTGGGGAAAAAAAGAAAAAATATTAAAACTAACAAGCAAAAAATAATATACAAGGAAATCCCCACAAGGTTATCAGCTGATTTTTTAGTAGAAACTCTGTAGGCCAGAAGAGAGTGGCATGATATAGTTAAAGTGATGAAAGGGAAAAACCTATAACTAAGAACACTATATCCACCAAGGCCCTCATTCAGAATCAACAAAGAAATCAGAAGCTTTACAGACAAGCAAAAACCCGAAAAATTCAGCACCACCAAACTAACTTTACAAGAAATGCTAAAGGAACTTCTCTGGGTGGAAACAAAAAGGCCATAACTAGAAAGAAACAAAAACAACAACAAAAATTACAAATGGGATCACTCACTGGTAAAGGCAAAGATAAAATAGAAGTGGGAAATCAACTGCACACAAATACAGCATCAAATCTAGCAATTGTGAGGAGTATAAAAAGGGAAGGTATTGGAAATGCATTGGAAATTAAGAGACTAGCAACTTAAAACAATCTTATATTTATATAAACTGCTATATTGAAACTGCATGGTAATCACAAACCAAAAAACTACAATAGACACATAAAAACAAAAGAAAAAGCAACACCAGCACAACACTAAATTTGTATATCACACCATGAGAAAAGAAAGCAAAAGAGAAAGAAAAAAGACCTACAGAAAATATTCAGAAAAATGAACAAAATGGCATTAAGCACAAACATTGTTAATTTGCTTAAATGTAAATGGATTAAATGCTCCAATCAAAAGACACAGAGTGACTGAATGGCTACAAGAACAAGACTTGTATAGGTGCTGTCTACAAGCAACCCACTTCAGATCTAAGGACACAGACAGATCGCAAGTAAGAGAACGGAAAAAAATATTTCATGCAAATGGAATCAAAACAAAGCTGGAGTATCAATACTTATAGCAGACAAAATAGACTTTAAAATAAAAGACTGCTACAAGATGCAAAGAAGTACACTACATAATGATCAAGGGATTACCCAAAAAGAAGATATAACAGTTGTATATATACACTCAACATAGGAGCATCTCAATATGTAAGAAAAATACTAACAGCCATAAAAAGAGGAATTGACAGTAACATAATAATAGTAGAGAACTTTAACATTCCCCTTACATCAATGGACAAACACCCAGGAAGAAAATTAATAAGGAAACACAGGCATTAAATCACCCATTACACCAGATAGACTTAACTGATATATATATACAGANATAGGAGCATCTCAATATGTAAGAAAAATACTAACAGCCATAAAAAGAGGAATTGACAGTAACATAATAATAGTAGAGAACTTTAACATTCCCCTTACATCAATGGACAAACACCCAGGAAGAAAATTAATAAGGAAACACAGGCATTAAATCACCCATTACACCAGATAGACTTAACTGATATATATATACAGAGCTGCTGCTGCTAAGTCACTTCAGTCGTGTCTGACTCTGTGCAACCCCATAGACGGCAGCCCACCAGGCTGCCCCGTCCCTGGGATTCTCCAGGCAAGAAAACTGGAGTGGGTTGCCATTTCCTTCTCCAATGCATCAAAGTGAAAGTGAAGTTGCTCAGTCGTGTCTGACTTAGCAACCCCATGGACTGCAGCCTACCAGGCTCCTCCACCCATGGTATTTTCCAGGCAAGAGTACTGGAGTGGGGTGCCATTGCCTTCTCCAATATATCGAGCATTCCATCCAAAAGCAGCAGAATATCCATTCTTTTCAGGTGCACATGGAACATTTTCCAGGATAGATCACCTTGGGTCAAAAACTGAGCCTCAGTAAATTTTTAAAAATTAAAATTATATCAAGCATCTTTTGTGATCACAATACTATGAGATTAGAAATCAACTATATATATATAAAACTATAAAAACCAGAAACACATAGAGGTTAAATAGTATGCTACTAAATAACTAATAGATCACTAAAGAAACCAAAGAGGAAATTAAAAAATAGAGAGAGGCAAGTGTAAAAGAAAACATGATGATCCAAAACTTATGGGACACAGCAAAAGCTGTTCTAATATAGAAATTTAAAGCAATACAATCTTACCTCAGGAAACAAGAAAAATCCCAAGTAAACAATGTAACTTTACACCCAAAGCAACTAGAGATACAATTAAAACTCAAAGTTATTAGAAGGAAAGAAATCAGAAAGACCAGAGCAGAAATAATTGAAATAGAGACAGAACAATAACAAAGATCAATGAAACTAAAAGCTGGTTCTTTGAGAAGGTAAACAAAATTGATAAATCTTTAGCCAGATTCATTAAGAAAAAAGGGAGAGGACTCAAATCAATAAAATTAGAAATGAAAATGGAGAAGCTACAACTGGCATCACAGAAATACAAAGGATCGTGAGAGACCACCACAAGGAACTATATGCCAATAAACTGAACAACCTAGGATAAATAAATTCTTAGAAAGGTACAACCTTCCAAAATTGAATCAAGAAGAAATAGAAAGTATAAACAGACAAACCACAAGTGTTGAAATTGAAACTGTGATGGAAAACACTCCTCTCACAACAAACAAACATCCAGGAGCAGATGACTTCACAGGTGAATTCAATCAAACTTTTGGACAAGAGTTAACATCTATCCTTCTGAAACTCTTCCAAAAAATTTCAGAGAAAGGAACACTGCCAAACTCATTCAAGGGTCCTCATCACTTTGATATCAAACCACACAAAGACATCACAAAAATGAAAATTACAGGGTGATAGCACTGAGGAACCTAGATGCAAAAATCCTCAATAAAATTCTAGCAATACAAATCCAACAATATATTAAAATACGTTAAAAAGACCATACACTATGATCAAGTGAGATTCAAGAATTTTTCAATATCTGTAAATGACTGTGATGCACCACATTAACAAACTGAAGAATAAAAACCATATGACCATGTCAATATAAGCAGAAAATTATTTTACTAAAATTAAATACCCATTTATGATACTTTCCAGAAAATGGGCACAGAGGGAACCTAGTGCAACATAATAAAGGCCATATGTGACAAAACCATAGATGACATCACACTCAATGGTGAAAATCTGAAAGCCTTTCCTGAAATCTGAAAGCTAAGACCAGGAACAAGACAAGGGTGTCCACTCTCACCACCTTATTCAACATAGTTTTGGAAGCCCTAGCCATGGCAGTCAGAGAAGAAAAAGAAATGAAAGGAAGCCAAATTGGAAAAGAAAAAAGTAAAACAGTCACTCTTTGCAGATGACATAATACAATACAATAGAAAACCCTAAAGATGCTACCAGTAAAATTCTAGAGCTCATCAATGAAATGATAAAGCTGCTTTCCATTTGTCTTCTTTGGAAAAAATATATTCATGTCTTTTGCCCATTTTTAATTGATGATGAACATGATGAACTATAAAACTAACCAGAGATTTAATCGTTCTTTCCTGAAAATTCTTACCAGATATAATATCTTTAAACCCTGGTGTCAGGGTGACAGGGTAACAGGCAAGAAGGCTAGGGGTCTCCAAACAGAGGAAATAGGCTGCAAGTGTCAGGCATTTTTTCTCCCTCTTAAGCGTCAGGAAGAAACAAACTACAAGTGTCAGATTTTTTCCCTTCTCTATACAAAATTAAAAGTTTTCTCTTATAATTCTGTGCTGCCATGATGACACTTGATTCCACCTGAACTTAACTTTTCTCAAATCTTGAGCTACCCAATGCATTTTTCTTATGGAAATGTTTTTCTTAAGCTATGTTAATGAATTATGTTTTTACCCTAGACTCTTTCTTCAAGTCAATTTGTTCAGCTTAAGACTCAGAACTGATAAGGGCTCAACAAACCAGTATGTTTTACTCATACAATTGTTCTCCTAATCTATGTTAATGAAACTATATATTTGCTTGGAAACCTGCCATTCTTTAAGATTCATGTCAGTTGTTTTATGGCCTGGGATGACTCATCTTGTGCCAATGTTATCTCAAAATGCATGTGGATGAGGGTGCCACTCTGAGTTTTGAGACATTTCCTTTCTCTAAGTAGCAGCCTGCTGACAGATATGTAACTTACTGCTAAAGGATAGTAGGGGGGGCATTCTTTCTGTCCCCCTTCTGATGTCTATGTCAGAAGCTTTATCTATCTGTTTTATACTTTAATAAAACTTTATCACACAAAAGCTCTGAGCAATCATGCCTCATCATTTGAATTCCTCTCCTCTGGGGGCCAAGAATCCTGGCGTCTTTCAGGGCTCAGCAACAACCTTTCATCTTGGGGGCTTGTTCTGGATCTGAACCTGGGACCTCTCGTGCCTGAGGCAAGAACCGTAACCTGTAGACCAAAACAATCTTTCAAGGGTAAACTGGAACAATTACTACAGCATTTCTGGAGATCTACTAGGTGCTTTAGGAGATTGAGATTTCAGTTTTTCATTATTATTATTGAGAACTACATCTCTCATGTATTATTCACGTGCAATATTCTATAATTTCTATACAAGGAACATTATTCTTACTCTAAAATATCCAAAATGCTTATGTTGTTGACTACAGGTTTATCAATCAAGGACATAAACAAGCAAGTCCTTAGGTGTATTATCAAGGATGCAATATCAAGAACAATAATAATTAATTACACTATGTACTTCCTTTCTAAAGTGAAAGTGAAGTTGCTCAGTTGTGTCTGACTCTTTGCGATCCCATAAACTGTAGCCTACTAGGCTCCTCCATCCATGGGATTTTCCAGGCAAGAATACTGGAGTGGGTGGCCATTTCCTTCTCCAGGGGATCTTCCCAACCCAGGGATTGAACCAAGGTCTCCTGCACTGCAGACAGTTGCTTTACCATCTGAGCCACCAGGGAAGCCCACGTCCTTTCTAAGGAAAGAAGTAAAGCAATGGAAATATCAGAAATGTTAGAAGATATATCAATTTGCATATATTATATTCAAGACCACATATCGTAGGCAAAGCATATATATGAATCTCAAACATGAGGCCCCATTTGCCTAGGTCTCTTAATTGTGAGTAGTCCACAAATGCTTAAAACATATCACAACACTATAACCACCCTAAAAAAATACAATGAAAATGAATTGTTTAATAAATATTCACAATAAAATAATAAAACTTCTGAAGTTTCAATTAAAGGAAATTCAGAAGATAGAGGAAAGTTTCTCAAAAAGATCTGGGAAATTATGCCAGTCACTTATGATATGAAAATCTATTATAATCTTCAGGTTTCCCAATTGAATGAAACTTTCATAGAACCCTGTTTTCACTAGTCCAGTGCTTTATTTGGAGTTTGAGTCACCACATGCTACACTGGTGATGTCACTCACATAAAATCATAGACTTGTATACCATCTATCAATCAGACATGCAGAAAGAAAAAAAGAATAAAAAGTACCCCCAAACTGGTATCAAAATGCTTGAAAAATAAAAACTGAAGAGTACTAAAATATTTGGAAAATTCCTGCCAATTAGGATCAGATATTAAGAAGGCATTCAACAAATAACTAATTTATTTAGGAAACATGCATATTCACATATACATAACAGTTCCAGAAAGCACCTAGCGGGGAATAGTCTAAATTTCAGTGTACAAGTGGCTAGATTGAATGCAGGAAGATATGATGGTAAAAGTACAGTCAAAAATGACCAAAAAGTCATCTTACTAAGTAGTCTGTAATGAAGGACAAAAAAATGGGCAATATTTAATGATGAGAAGTAAAAATTTTAATGGTAAATACTTCATTTGACATGTCTTTATATCAAAACCAAATATAGAATGCAATCAAAAGCACCATTAGTTATGAAATAGTTGGTTCACACAACATGGAATGATTAAAGAAAGAAGAAATTCCTACTGGTTCTTCAATGTCTATTNGAGAAGTAAAAATTTTAATGGTAAATACTTTATTTGACATGTCTTTATATCAAAACCAAATATAGAATGCAATCAAAAGCACCATTAGTTATGAAATAGTTGGTTCACACAACATGGAATGATTAAAGAAAGAAGAAATTCCTACCGGTTCTTCAATGTCTATTAAAACTATAGATGACAAACAAGCCACTGTTGCTGTTGCTGTTCAGTCTCTTAGTCCTGTCTGACTCTTAACAGTCCCCATGGACTGTAGCACGGCAGGCTTCTCTGTCCTCTACTGTCCGCTAGAGTTTGCTCAGATTCATGTCCTTTGAGTCAGTGATGCTATCTTTCCATCTTAACCTCTGCTGCCCCCTTCTCCTTTTGCCTCAATCATTCCCATCACTGAGGTCTTTTCCAATGAGTTGGCTCTTCACATCAGGTGGCCCAAGTATTGGAGCTTCAGCTTCAGAAACAGTCCTTCCAATGACGATTTAAGGTCGATTTCCTTTATGACTGCATTCATCTCCTTGAAGTTCAAGGGACTCTGAAGAGTCTTCCCCAGCACAACAATTTGAAAGCATCAATTCTTCTGCACTTAAACTTTTTTATAGTCCAACTCTCATGTAAATACATGANTCACAGCTATTTGTAAGGCCTCTTCAGACAGCCATTTGGCTTTTTTGCATTTCTTTTTCCTTGGGGATGGTCTTGATCCCTGTCTCCTGTACACTGTCACGAACCTCCGTCCATAGTTCATCAGGCACTGTGTCTATCAGATCTAGTCCCTTAAATATACTTTTCACTTCACTGAATAATCATAGCAATTTTATTTAGGTCATACCTGAATGGTCAAATGGTTTTTCCCTACTTTCTTCAATTTAAGTCTGAATTTGGTAATAAGGAGTCCATGATCTGAGCTACAGTCAGCTCCCAGTCTTGTTTTTGCTGAATGTATAGAGCTTCTCCATCTTTGGCTGCAAAGAATATTCAGTCTGATTTTGGTGTTGGCTAGCTGGTGATGTCCATGTGTAGGGTCTTTTCTTGTGTTGTTGGAAGAGGATGTTTGCTATAACCAGTGTGTTCTCTTGGAAAAACTCTGGAGGTAGGGAACAGGAAAGAAAGCCAAAGGCAGGACCAGGCCTTGGCCACATGGAGGCCCTCAGGCACTGTAGAGACATAAGGGCTTTCTTTGAGGGATAGAGTATCTTGGCAGTCAAATCCCAGGGCTCCAGAAGGGACAGAAAGATCCCTGACATCCTGCCTCTGGACTGCCGTGTCCACTGGGCCTCAGTGTAATTGTATTTAGCATGACTTTTGGGTCATCATCTCTCTTCATGACTATATGCATTCTATTCATCACGCCAAACAATGCAGTTCCCACTCACTGCATCTACGCATAAGGACTTGAGATGGCTTATCTCTGAGGCTTTCTGGAAATGAGTATGTCCCACGGGACAAGAGTCTGCCTACCCCAGATTCTAGACCAAGACATATTGATTGGCCTGGGGACAGCAGGCCACACTCAGATCTTCCTTCCTCTCTGGTATTGTCTGTCTAGAGAGAAGCATGACTGCTGTGAGAATACCTAGTATGTCCATGAAGGATTTGGTGGTCACATAGTCTACACCTTCATGCAAGAAATATGCTACAAGACACACCTACAGTGACATATCCAGGATCGAAAGAAAGTGACAAAACTCATCTATACACAAATCCCTGGGTGAAATGCATACCTACCACCAACCTTCCTTGCTACCTCTCCAGCTTCCTATCTCCCTACCTCTCTACCACCTTACTTTTCTCCTTACATCCTCCCACTCATCTTACCTACTGCCAAATGTGAGGGAAAGAGTGAATGAGTGGATCAGTGCATGAGTGAGTAGATGAATAACTGGTCCAGGGAGGAAGAAATGGTGAATCAATAAAGGAGTACTGAGAGAAAGCAGAGTTTCGTGGGCTCTCCACCTGGCAGAAGGTCTAGCAAGAGGGCCTCTTGGTTTCCAAGATTCTATGGTTGTGTCTTGGGGGACAAGATGTTCCTCTGAGTTCTAATCTGGCCTTTGTGAGCAAGGAGTGGGTGAAAAGACATGGAGCTTGGCCGCTTGCCACCAACATACAGAAAAATGAGGCAAAAGCATGAAATGATGCTCAAGGAGGCAGATATCTGGATTTGGGGCATGTGGGCTCAGCACCAGTCAACCTGGCAATGCCCTACACAGGAGTATTCAGGCTGGGGACAGGAGACATTGTCATCTGGTGTAGCCTCACCTCCAATGGCTTGCCAAAGGTCCTGCAATAGCAATAATGCAACTACTCCCTGTTCGGTTCACATCATGAAGCCACTCCTCTACTTCAGGCAAATGGGGCCTCACGATGAACATGATACTGGGGCTCTGAAGGGCTCTCAGCAGCCTTACTAAGAAGGTAAGTTTGGAAGGGTTGCTTTTCTGGGGTTGCTATCATTGAAAGCTATGGCCCCCAGAGAGGAAGAACACTGTAGGGGATTCAAGGGGACTGAGTGGACGAACAGGACAAAACATGTTAAAGGGCCCATCAGAATAATTGGTCTCATGAGAACTTGCCATGCCTGAAAATGACCTGGCCCACGCACCATGGAATCTCAGGGGCTACCCTTCAGCTCTCTTAACAGCCAGCAGTGTCTATGTGCCTAGACAGGTTCATGCCTGCCTCTCACCGTTGCCAGGCCTGAGGCAGGATCCTTCCCTACAAAAAACTACTGGGAAACTGAAAAGGATACACCATAGGTGACTATCCTCTCAGTAGATCAGTGTGCTCTGGACAAAGATGTATAGAGACCTGTGTGTGTGGATGGATGTCCCCCAGGGGGCAAGGGAAGCAAACATTGCCTCCGTGTACAATCTGACAAAAATTCAGGTTTAATGAAAGGCTTTTCAGTGCCCGAGTTCCTAGCCTGTTGTGATGGTACCACAGCAGTAGTTCCCCCTTTGTGAGAACTGAGGTTCCTGCAAGGACGCCCCTCTCTCCACTGCCTTGATGCTCACCTCCCCCATAGTCCGTCTTCCTCTGGGGCCTGTGTTGAGGACAAAAGAGAGCCATTAACCTTGAATCATTCAGGCCGTGACAAGATCTGACCGAAAGACACAATTCAAAAAGAAGGTGCTAAGGAAAGGCCCAGTGTATGTCCTCCGGGTGAGTGGTGAAAGCAGGGATTAGGAAAGAAAGCCAAAGGCGGGGCCAGTCCCTGGCCACATGGAAGCCCCTAGACACTGCAGAGAGTACTTAAGTACACTCTCTGTGGGATAAGGTGCCTCCACAGCCAAATCCCAGGGCTCCAGAAGGGCCAGAGAGACCTTTTGCTTTTGCACGGACATGTCCATTGGGTCTCAGCACAATCTTTTTGAGAATGATTTTTAGGTCATCATCTTTCTTCAGGACCATATGAATTCTAAACACTGACATAACTCAGGCACTTCCCTCATATCACATTCAGGCACAGGCACCTGAGTAGGCTTACCTCTGAAGCTTTCTGGAAATGAGTATGTTCCAAAGGTTGTGAGTGTTTGGCTACCCCAGGTGCTGCACCAAGGCTGACATTTATTTCCCATGGGCAGCAAGCCACACTCAGATCTTCCTTCCTCTGGGGACGTTGTCTGTCTATAGAGCAAAAAGATACCCATGAGAATTCCTTGTTATTTCTTGTAGGCTTCAGTGGTCACATGTGCTACATCTTCATGCAGTGAATAATGCTACAAGACATATCTAGAACAAGACATACAGGAACCCAAGAAAGTGACAAAATGCACTTACACACAGAGACACAAACCTGGCTGAAATGCATGACTACCACCCATCTTCCTCCCTACCTGTCTAGTTCTCTGCTTCTCCACCTCCTTACTTTTATTCATCCTTCCCTCCCACCCTACATATGGGCAAACATTAGGGAATGAGTGGATGAGTGGATAAGTGCATGAGTGAGTACATGAATAATGTGACCAGGAGGGAAGAAATGGTAATTCCATAAAGGAATAGAGAGAGAAGGCAGACCCTCATGGGTTCTCCACCCGACAGAACCTCTTGGCTGCCAAGATTCTACAGATGTTTCTTGTGGAATGGAGACATTCCTCCGAGCTTAATTCTTGTCTGTTCAAGCAAGGGGTGGCTGAGGGGACATTGAGCCTGGTCAGTTGCTGCCAACACATAGAGAATGAGGCCACGATGTCCCATGGAATTGATTCTGAAGGAAGCAGCTATCTGGTGACAGGGCATATAGACCCAGCACTAGTCAACCTGGNTCTTGTCTGTTCAAGCAAGGGGTGCCTGAGGGGACATTGAGCCTGGTCAGTTGCTGCCAACACATAGAGAATGAGGCCACGATGTCCCATGGAATTGATTCTGAAGGAAGCAGCTATCTGGTGACAGGGCATATAGACCCAGCACTAGTCAACCTGGCAACACTCTACATAGGAATGTTCAGGCTGGAGCAGGAGCCACTGTTGCCTGGAGCAGCATCTCCTCCTGTGTTCCACCAAAGGCCCCAAACAACACCAATGCAACTACTCCTCGCTCGACCCTCATGATGGTTTCACAGCTCTCCTTCAGGCAAATGGGGCCACATGCTGGGGCTGATACAGTGGCTCCAAAGGGCTCTCAACAGCCTTACCAAAATGGTATACTTGGGAGGGGTTTCTCTTCTGGGGGGTGCTATCATCGAAGGCTGTGGCCCTAGAGTGGAAGAGCATCCCAGGAGATGCAAGGTGCCCAAGTGGGTAAACAAAACAAACACATCAAAGGGCCCATCAGGAACAAATGACCACATTGAGAACTCTATATGCCTGAAAGTGATCTGGCCAAGCTCCATGGGACTGCCCTTCAGCTCTCTCAACAGCAACAGTGTCCACTCGCCAAGACCCAGTGGACAAGTTACTACTTGCTTATCACCATTGCCAGGCCTGGGGCACAATCCTTCCCTACCAACCATTCTTGGGAGACTGGAAAGCACATACCATAGGTGACCATCCCCTCAGATGATCGATGTGCTCTGCATGGAAGTTTGCAGACATTTGTGTGGATGTTCCCCAGGGGACCAGGGAAGTGAACACTGTCTTGATGTCCAGTCTGACTAGAATTCACGTTTAACAAAAGGCCTTTTAATGTCAGAGGTCCTAGCCTGTCTAGAGGGCATTGTAGAATACGTTCACCCTTTGTGATGACTGAGGAGGACTCCTCCCTTTAGACTGCCTTGAGGTGTGCCTCTCTCATAGCTCTTTGTCCTCTGGTGCTCATGTCCAGGAAAAAAAGGGAACCATTCACTTTGAATCATCCAGGTCATAGTGAGACTCTCACCAGAGCATCTTACTGAAAGACAAGATGCAAAGAGAAGGAGCTAAGGAAAGGCCTTGCCTATGGCCTCCAGGTAGGCGGTAGAAGTAGGGATCAGCAAAGAAAGTCAAAGGCAGGACTAGGAATTAGCATATGTAAAAGACCCTAGACAAGGGAGAGACACAGGGGCTCTCCTTGTGGAATCAGTTGCCTACACACCTAAATTCGAATGCTCCAAAAGGGACGGAAGGAACCAAGACCTTTTGCTCTTGGACTACCACTTCCATTCAGCTCAGCACAATCCTATTGAGCATAATTTTCATGTCATTTTCTCTCTTTAGAACCATATGACTTCTCATCATTAAGCCAAACAAGGCATGCTCCACATATTGCATCTACACCAAGTAGGCTTGCCTTCAATGCATTCTGGAAATGATGAAGCCCCAAAGCATGTGAGTTTCTGTCTACCCTAGGTGCTGCACCAAGGCTGACATTAATGGCCCTGGAAGCAACAGGTATGAGTCAGATCTTCCTTCCTTTGGGGCACTGTCTGTCTAGAGAGGAGCACAACAGCTATGCCAACATCTAGTTTGGCCCTGTAGGCTTTGGTAGTCATGTATGCTGCACCTTCATGCAGTGAATGGTGCTACAAGACCTATCTAGAGTGATAAATCCAAGAACCCAAGAAAGCAACAAAATGCTTCTGTCTATACACAGTGACACAAACCCCTGGGTAAAATGTACTCCTACCACCAACCTTCCTTGCTACCTCTCTAGCTTTCTATGTCCCCTATCTCTAGTTATCTACCTCCTTACTTTTCTTCATCCATCCTTACCTCCCAACAAACCTACTGCCAAACCTGAGGAAACAAGTAACTAGCATATCAGTGCTTGAGTGAATACATAAGTAATGCGTCCAGAGAGGGAAAAACGGCAGCTCCACAAAAGTGTCCCAAGAGAAGGGAGAGCCCCATGGGCTCTATACCCAGAAGAAGGCCCAGCACAATGGTCACTCAGTCACTAAAATTCTATAGATGTGCTTTGGAAAACAGAGATGTACTTCTCAGTTTGATCTTGGTCTGTGCAAGCAAGGGGTGGAATTGATGACACGGGGCTAGGCCACTTGCAGCCAACACACAGAAAACGAGTCCACAAAGTCCCACGGAATGGATTCTTAAGGAAGCAGGTAACTGGTGACAGGGCACGAAGGCTCAGAAGCAGTCAACCTGGCAACGCCTTGCATGGGAACATTCAGGCTGGGAACAGGAGGCCTCATCACCTGGTGCGTGTCCTCTCCCATGGCCTGCTGAAGGCCCCAAACAAAAACAATGCAACTATTCCTGGATTGACCCACATCTTGAGGCCATTGTTCTACTCCAGGCAAATACAGCCTCGTAATGGAGATGCTACCAGGACTCTGAAGGGCTTGCAACAGCCTTACTAGAAAGTTAAGCTCCAAAAAGATTTCTTCTCTGAGGGTGTGATCACTGAAGGCCACACCCCTCAGAGAGGGAGAACACTTCAAGATATGCCTGGGGCCCAAGTGGAAAAATGGAAAACACATCAAAGGGCCCATCAGGAACAAGTGGTCTCACTAAGACCCTGCCATGTCTGTAAGTTAATTAGCCACATCCCATGGAATCTCAGGGGCTACTCTTTAGCTTTCTTAACAGCCAGCACCGTCTAACTTCCATGACCCACTGGACAGTTTCCTGCCTCTCACCATTGCCCAGTCTAGGGCGTAATCTTTCTCTATCTGCTTGTTCTTCAGAGACTGCAAAACACACAAACAGGAGACCATCCCCTTAGATGTTCAGCAAGCTCTGTACGAGTGTGCAGAGACCTGTGTGTGGATATTCCTCAGGGAGCCAGGAAACAAACACTGCTGCCGTGATCAATCTGANGTCTAGGGTGTAATCTTTCTCTATCTGCTTGTTCTTCAGAGACTGCAAAACACACAAACAGGAGACCATCCCCTTAGATGTTCAGCAAGCTCTGTACGAGTGTGCAGAGACCTGTGTGTGGATATTCCTCAGGGAGCCAGGAAACAAACACTGCTGCCGTGATCAATCTGATTAGAATGTAGGACCAATAGAAAGCATTTCAGTCTCCGAGATCATAGATGCTCTTGAAGGCACTGCAGCAGAAGTTCCCCTTTGAGAGGACTGTGGACCTCAAACAACTCCCTACTCTTGAATGCCTTGAGGTGGGCCTACTCCATAGCCCAATGTCCTCTGGGGCCCATGTTAAGGACCAAAGAGAGTCACTCACCTCGAATTGTTCAGGTCACAGTGAGGCCTTCTCCAGAATGTTTGACTGAAAGACACAATTTGAAGAGAAGTAGCTAAAGAAAGGTCCCGGCTATATCCTTTGGGTGGGTGGTGGAAGCAGGGATCAGGAAAGAAAGCCAAAGGCAGGACAGGCTTTGGTCACATGGAAGCTCCTGAGCACTGTAGAGACTCAGGGATAGGGTGCCTCCACACTCAAATCCCAGGGCTCTAGAAAGGACAGAAGAAACCACAACCTCTGGGCCCTGTAATGTCACTTCCATTGAGTCTCACTATAGTCCTATTGAGCATGATTTTAGATCACCATCTCTCTTCAGGACCATATGAGTTCTCATCACTAACCCAAACGAGGCATGCCCCACGCATTGTATGCACAGGCACCTGAGCAGGCTTACTTCTGATGCTTTCTGGAAAGGAGGATGCCCCAGAGGATGTGAATTTCTGTCCACACCAAAGGCTGGATCCAGGCTGATATCAATTGCCCTAGGGGCAGCAGGCCATGCTCAGATCTTCCTTCCTCTGGGGATGTTGTCTGTCTAGAAGGAGAACAACAGCTATGAGAATACCTACTCCATCCTTGCAGGCTTTGGTGGTCACGCATGCTGCACCTTCATGCAGTGAATGACTCTGCAAGACATAACTACAGAGACACATCCAGGAACACTAGAAAGCAACTAAATACACCTATATGCAGAGACAAAAATCCCTGGCTGAAATGCATAACTACCACCAACCTTCCTCCTTGCTAGGTCCCTACCTCTCTAGTTCCTTACCTCTTTACTTTTTTACAAACACTCCTTCCTTCCCACCATACTTACTGCCAAATGTTAGGGAATGAGTGGACAAGTGGTCAAGGCATGAATGAATATAAGAATAACGTGTACAAGCAGCCAGAAGTGGCATATTCAAAGAGGAGTTCCAAGAGAAGGCAGAGCCTCACGGACTTTCCACCCAGCAGAGGCCTGGCACAAGGGCCTCTCAACCTCCAAGAGTCTATGGATCTGTTTTGGGAATGGAGACTTCCTCCGTGGTCGAACCTGGTCTTTGCAAGCAAGGGATCGCAGAGGGGATGTGGGGCTGGCCACTTACTGTAAATATGCAGAAAATAAGGCCATGAAATCCCTCAGAAGAGGTGGTCAAGGATGCAGATATTTGGAGACGGGACCTGAGGGCTCAGCACCAGTGACACGTCAGTGCCCTGCATGGGAACCTTCAGGATGGGGACAGGAGCCATTGCTGGCTCGTTCAGTGCTCCTTCCCATAGGTTTTTCCCAAGGCCCTCAAATAGCAGCAATGCGTCTAGTCCTTGCTCAGTCCATATCATGGGACTGACCCTCTACTTCAGGCAAATGATGCCTCTCGATAGAGGTGATACCGTGACCCTGAAAGGTTCTCAACAACCTTACTATGAAAGTAAGCATGGCAAGAACTTCTCCTCTGGAAGTTGCTATCATTGGCGTCCATGGCCCCTAGAGAGGAAAAACACCACATGAAACACAATGGGCCTGAGTGACTGACTGAATGAAACAAAACCCATCATAGGGCCCATTAGGAACAAGTGGCCACATCAAGAACTTACCATGCCTGAAAGTGAGCTGGCCATGACCCATGAAATCTCATGGACTGACCTTCAGCTCTCTCAATAGCCAGCAGGGTTTATCTACCAAGACCTGGCAGGTTGGTTCCTGCCTGCCTCTTACCATCACCAGTCCTGGGGCACCATCTTTCTCTGCTGATGGTTCTTGCTGCTGCTGCTGCTAAGTCACTTCAATCGTGTCCAAATCTGTGTGACCCCAGAGACAGCAGACCATCAGGCTCCCCTGTCCCTGGGATTCTCCAGGCAAGAACCCTGGAGTGGGTTGCCATTTTCTTCTCCAATGCATGAAAGTGAAAAGTGAAAGTGAAGTTGCTCAGTCGTGTCCGACTCTTAGCGACCCCATGGACCACAGCCTACCAGGCTCCTCCATCCATGGGATTTTCCAGGCAAGAGTACTGGAGTGGGTGAACACACTACAGCTGACCATTCTCTCAGTCAACCAGCATGCACTGCATGGAGGTGTGCCGAGACCTTTGTGTGGATGACTCCAGTTGGCCAGGGATGCAAACATTGCCTCCATGTCTAATCTAATTAGAATTCAGGTTTAATGAAAGGCTTTTCAGTACCTGAGTTCCTAGCCCCTGGAAATGCCACTGCAGCATAAGTTCCACCATGGTGATGACTGAGGTTCCCAAAAGGATTCCCACCTCTGGAATGCCTAAAGGGGTTCCTCCTCCATGGCCCACCTCCCTCTGGGGCCCATGTGCAGGACGAAAGAGAGTCCCTCACCTCAAGTTGTTTAGCATGTGGCAAGAATCTCGATAGAACATCTACCTAAAAGAAACAATTTGAAGAGGAGGAACTGTGGAAAGGGCCCACCTAATGGCCTCCTGGTGGGCTGTGGAAATTGGGGTCACTAAAGGCAGGACCAGGCCTTCACCCTGTGGAAGCCCCTAGATACTGTAGAGACTCAAGGGCTTTCCTCAAGGGGTACGGTGCCTCCTCACCTAAATCCCAGGGTTTCAGAGAAAAAAGAAAGGTCCCTGACCTCTAGCTTCTGGGCTGTCACCTCCAATAGGCCTCAGGATACTTCTATTGAACATGATTTTTAGGTGATCATTTCTTTTCAGAACCATATGAATTCTTCTCATCAACCCAAGTGAGCCATGCCCCATGAAGTGCATCTATGCACAGGAACCTAAGTAGTCTTACCTCCAAAGCTTTCTGGAAATAAGGAAGCTGTAAAGAACTTGAGTTTTTCTCTACCCAGCTGTAGCACCAAGGCTGAGACAGTTGCACCAGGAGCAGCAAGCCACTCAGATAATCCTTCCTTTGCAGATGTTGTCTGTCTAGAGAGCAGAAAGACTCCTGTGAGAGCTCATAGTCTGTCCCTGTAGGCTTTGCTACAAAGTGTGCTATACTTTGATGTAGCAAATATTGCTACCAGATATACCTAGAGCAATAAGTCCAGGAACACAAGAAAGCAATGAAATGCACCTGTATGCAGAGACACAAACCCCTGGCTGAAATGCTTGTCTACTTTTCTCCTTACCTCTCTAAGTTCCAACCTCCCATCCTCTCTGGTTTGCTACCTCCCTACATCCTCACTTTTCTCCATCTTTGCCTCCCACCCTACATACTGACAAACATGAAGAAACAAGTGGATGAATGGATCAATATTTGAGTGAGTATGTGAATAACAATACATCCAGGGAGATAGAAATGGTGACTGCAAGAAAAAGTCCTGAGAGAAGACAGAGTCTCATAGGCTCTGAGAGGCTCACAAGGACCTCTCAGCTGCCAAGATTCCATGGACATGTCTTGGGGAATGGAGATNACAAGTGGATGAATGGATCAATATTTGAGTGAGTATGTGAATAACAATACATCCAGGGAGATAGAAATGGTGACTGCAAGAAAAAGTCCTGAGAGAAGACAGAGTCTCATAGGCTCTGAGAGGCTCACAAGGACCTCTCAGCTGCCAAGATTCCATGGACATGTCTTGGGGAATGGAGATGCTCCTCCAAGCTCATTCTGGGTCTGTGCTAGCAAGGGGTGGCTGAGCAGACATGAAGTTTGGCCACTTGCCGCAATCACACAAAAAAAGAGGCCAAGAAGTTCCACAGAATGGATGCTCGAGGAAGCAGGTACCTGTGGCCGGGCCCATGGGCTCATCATGATTTAACCTGGCAATGCCCTGCAAGGAAACATTCAAGCTGGAAACAAGAGCCATCATTGCCTGCTGGGGCATCCCCTCCATGGTCTGCTGAAGGCCTCCAAACAAGAAGAAGGCAACTACTCCTTGCTTGGCCCATGTCATAGAACCACCCCTCTACTTCAGGTGAACAGTGCCCTATGATGGAGTTAATATGGGCTGCAAAGAGTCACTGAGCGCAGGCGGCTGCGGAGCCGGCTCACTGAGCGCAGCCGAGAGGAACCACCCCGNCAATCTTGAGAAAGAAGAATGGAACTGGAGGAACCAACCTGCTTGACTTCAGGCTTTACTACAAAGCCACAGTCATCAAGATAGCATGGTACTGGCACAAAGACAGAAATATAGATCAATGGAACAAAATAAAAAGCCCAGAGATAAATCCATGCACCTATGGACACCTCATCTTTGACAAAGGAGGCAAGAATGCACGTGTCTTTTGATTATAAATTAAATATACACGTATTTGTAATTTTGATTTTTTAGCTGGAAATTAATTCATGGCCTTTTTTGAACCATGTTAATAAGGTTTTGTTATGTCATTTGTTTTCTTTAATATCTTGCTAACTTGATACAGCCTCTTGAGGGGTTCACCCTCAAGCAGAGTGAAAAGGCTGGCTTAAAACTCAACATTCAAGAAAACTAAGATCACGACATCTGGTCCCATCACTTCATGGCAAATAAATGGGGGAAAAGTGGAAGCAGTGACAGATTTTGTTTCCTTGAGCTCCAAAATCACTGCGGATGGTGACTGCAGCCGTGAAATTAAANGGTTCACCCTCAAGCAGAGTGAAAAGGCTGGCTTAAAACTCAACATTCAAAAAACTAAGATCACGACATCTGGTCCCATCACTTCATGGCAAATAAATGGGGGAAAAGTGGAAGCAGTGACAGATTTTGTTTCCTTGAGCTCCAAAATCACTGCGGATGGTGACTGCAGCCGTGAAATTAAAAGATGCTTGCCCCTTGGAAGGAAAGCTATGACAAACCTGCTGTACTTAGTTTCTCAGTTGTGTCTGACTATGACCCCATGGACTGTAGCCTACCAAGCTCCTCTGTCTGTGGGGATTCTCCAAGCAAGAATACTGGAGTGGGTTGCCATGTCCTCCTCCAGGGGATCTTCCCAACCTAGGGGTCAAACTGGGTTCCCCTGCATTACAGGCAGATTCTTTACCAGCTGAACTATCAGGGAAGCCCATGACAACATATTAAAAAGCAAATATATTACTTTGCCAACAAAGGTCAGTATGGTCAAAGCTATGGTTTTTCCAGTAGTCATGTTTGGATGTGAGAGTTGGACCATAAAGAAGACTGAATTCTGAAGAATTAATGCCTTCAAATTGTGGTGCTGGAGAGGACTCTTGAAAGTCCCTCAGAGAGCAAGAAGATCAAACCAGTCAATCCTAAAGGAAATCAATCTTGAATACAAATTGGAAGGACTAATGATAAACCAGTCCATTCTGAAGGACATCAGCCCTGGGATTTCGTTGGAAGGAATGATGCTAAAGCTGAAACTCCAGTTCTTTGGCCACCTCATGCAATGAGTTGACTCATTGGAAAAGACTTTGATGCTGGGAGGGATTGGGGGCAGGAGGAGAAGGGGACGACAGAGGATGAGATGGCTGGATGGCATCACTGACTCGATGGACATGAATCTGAGTGAACTCCGGGAATTGGTGGACAGGGAGGCCTGGCATGCTGCAATTCATGGGGTCGCAAAGAGTCAGACATGACTGAGTGACTGAACTAAACTGAATGCTAAAGCTGAAGCTCCAGTACTTTGGCCACCTGATACAAAGAGCTGATTCATTGAAAAAGATGCTGATGCTAGGAAAGATTGAAGGCAAAAGGAGAAGGGAGCAGCAGAGGATGAGGGGGAAGATTCAGAGAACATGAATCTGAGCAAACTCTGGCAGATAATGAAAGATAGGGAAGCCTGGTGTGCTGCAGGTCATGGGGTCATAAGGAGTTGGATATGACTTAAAGACTAAACAACAACTTGATACAGAGGAACTCATTTCATAATGCATGTAAATGTATCTTCTTATATGTTTAGGTAAAAATAAATTACACCAATCTGCGGCAAACATGGATCAGAAAGTGTCTCAGACTATTTCAGTACATCGTCATCCAAAATACTGGATTTGCCCTTAATGTTATCTGGTTGCTCACTGAGAAAAAAAAAAAAACTGTTTCTAATTTGGTGATTCATGTTCAGTTGTAAATGATAATCTTTTGACATCATTTATAGCATATTCTTTATTATATCATACAGTTAGCCCATATTAGGATCTATAATTTTTTATGTTTCTTAGTGTATATACTAAATATTAGGTAAGAATTTTGGTTCTGTGACAGTACTACTGTATCTCTAACTTTTTTAATGTCATTTTCCATCAGTATGGGACATTCCTTAGTACTTCAAATAGAACCCTGTGAAAATATAAAAATATTTTCATTGTTTATTGAATTAGATTGACCATGCTGTGGACCAGTGAAACAAAATTTTTCAACTTCAGTATTATTAATTTTACGTTCAAATGAAATTTATCAGTTTATATCAAGTAAGTTAGTCACTCATTCAAAAGGAAATCCCATATCCCTATTCAGTTTGTCTTCTGCTTAAACCTATTATGCTTAGGAGTGCATCTTCCTCAGTCAGTTTTCTATTTGGAATATAAATATGTCCAAAGGTAACTGGACACCTATCATTAATGCAGTGTTGCATTTCTTGGTTAAATGTCTTACTCAGACATACATTGAGATAAAAGCAGTGGACTAGGTTCTGAATGCAGCATAAAAAAAATAAATCTCTGAAACAAAGCTTATAGGATGAGTTTTTTTTTTTTTATCTTTGAGCTAGATAGACAGGATTGGTTCATAGGAGTTTCTTTCAAGGTTTCACTGTCTCAAATCTCAAATACAGTGTCTAAAAAGGATATAATGATTTCCTATATTAACATATTTCCCTGTATTGTCACCTAGGTTTATCTTCATTTTATTTATATTTATCATGATTTTCATGATTAGTAAGGTCTTCATCTTACTTTAAGACTACAAGTTCTCATCATTGTTCCAAGCCCTGGCACTTGATACACATTCATACACTTGGATCTGAATATACATACCAGCCAATTATGGTACCAATTTGCACTGGCATTTTGATATATTCAGTAGTGGGCACCTGAATCTCATTAATTTTCAAAGGTTGCAAGCCAAACCATGTTCCTTCTTTGTACTCATTATTTAAGGGTACAGGAGTAGGACAGGTATTAAAATATAGAAATAAGTCTTGTGAAACATGACCCTTGAATGCTTGAAGAATGGAGCAATATGGTCAACACTCAGAAAATTACCTAGTGTAGAGGTTGTAGACTATTGGTAATCCCACACAAGAATGACACCAAATACAGGTTTCTTTGGAGAACCACTCAGAAGATGTCAGGAGAACACAAGAGGGTCTCAACTATTATCCTTTGTTTACTTATCAAAAGATGTGTATATACAGTCACTCAGTCGTGTCTGACTCTTTGTGACTGCCATAGACTGTAGGCCAGCAAGCTCCTCTGTTCATGGGATTTCCCAGGCAAGAACAGTGAAGTGGACTGCCTTTTCTTACTCTAATATCAAAAGATGCCATACCAGTAATATCTGGCATTGTCTACTGCCAAATATGAACTCTCCTAAAATGATGCATATGAAGTGAATGAAACAAATCGATTATCAGGCTGCTAGAAGTAGTATTCATTTCCAAGCATCCTCCAACATTCATAGGACAAACATCATTACACTGAAAATAATGTATTAACATGATATACAGGCACTGAAATTTACATATGGGTCTCCTCATTAATGTAATCAACTTTAGGTTTAATAAGAATAGAAAATTACTGAATCTCATATTTTAATCTATGGTGGCAGAGTCTTTCATTTGTTAAAATTTTTTCAGTGACCCTAAGGTAGCATGACACTATTAGGATCCCACAAGTGGGCTTCCCTGGTGGCTCAGATGGTAAAGTGTCTGCCTGCAATGTGGGAGAACTAGGTTCGATCCCCGAGTCAGGAAGATCCTCTGGAGAAGGAAATGGCAACCCACTCCAGTACTCTTGCCTGGATAATGCCATGGATGGAGGAGCCTGGTAGGTTAGACTATTGGGTCACAAACAGTCAGACACAACTGAGTGATTTTACTTTCACTTCTTTCTTTGATATTATATAAATATTGGTTTTAGTCATATATAGAAACCTGGATGAGTAGTAAACATTCTTCTATATGCCAGTTAATAAAAGTTTTCTTAACAATTATTGTGTAATTCAAATAATAAGCACTGATTTTTTGTCATAAGATGACATCAAGTAGATCAGTCAATCGATAAGATTATCCTATATCAATATTTGGGCTTCCCTGGTAGCTCAGTTAAAGAATCCTCCTGCAATGAGGGTGATCTGGGTTCCATCCCTGGATTGGGAAGATTCCCTGAAGGAGGGCATGAAAACCCACTCCAGTATTCTTGCCTGGAGAATCCCCATGGGGATTGTAGCCTGGTAGGCTACAGTCCATGGGGTGGCATAGACATGACTGAGCGACTTTCACTTTCATATCAATATTCAGGCTGATTAAAAGAATAAACCTAACTGCTTTGGCCAGTGATACATTTGGAATGAATTTATGGATAAGGCTGCCACTTGCCACTTAATGTGAAGGTGTAATTCCTAGCAGTATATCTTACTGTAATATGTAAAGAGAGAGAGAGAGAGGAAAAAGAAAAGCCAAGGATAGAACCCAAATCTGCAACACTATTAGGAATTATAAATCATTGAACAAAGTTTAATGGATGAATATTTTCTTCACTTATAAGCCCATAAATTGGTATAGCCACAAATGTTTTTCTTAAGGTTCTATTGTCTCAATTCAAATATATCTCCTTGAAGGACAGGTACCCATCTAACATATTAGCTTCAAATAATTACAGGAAGAAACCTGTATCTTTTAGTTAAGTTAGCTTTTGTAGTTTTCAGAAGCTTCAATTTGCGATTGCTAAGTTTCAGCTCTTCCATCTTTGATTAATCTTTTTATATTATTTAATCTCTTCATAGATGGTAACATGCTCAGATCTAACTATTGCCCTAAATAGGTGAAAAATTGTATTTCAGTTCTGCAGTTGTTGAATAACTGTTATTCAGTTATATGAGTGAAGGTTTGTGAAAAATATTTGGCTACATTTTTTTTCCAGCAGGTTTCATTCCCAAATGTTCAATTACAAGTTATTCCTCAATTCTATTTTCACTTTTCTCTATTGCTGTATTCTATATTAGGTTTTGATTCCACCCTGTTTGCATTTGAGTTAACATCTTTCTGCAATTGTTCCAAGACAGTATGTTTGTCTCTATTTCTATATCTGTAGAGTTTGCAATTGTGGCCTGTTTCTATTTATCTATAAACATATTATTTAGTAAATCTATTTAGTTTGATCATGACACCACTTTAATATTCATATAAAAACTTTTCATAATGATAAAGCCTACTACATACAAGTAGAATTGAGTTGACTCAAATTAGAAGTAGTAATATTAAAAGAAATAATTCATTTGCTGATCCTAGGAACCTTAAGTATGGGGAAGGGAGATGGCCAAGTTCTAAACAGGGTAGGCTTATTTTTAATGGGATGATACATTTTGTGACTTTGCAAGGAACTACCTTTTATAATTTGGGCTGGGGATATTTCTTTCTCATTGACATTAATTTCCGTTATGTTAAACTAGATTCCAGTGGCAATGTAAAACAGAGAGTAGTCAGAGTTTTGTGTTATTGTTCAGGGACTTTAAGTTTAAATATATTTGTATTTTTGATGGGTTAAAAAATTCTTCCCATTGGTATATTCAGTAACACAAAGGGTGATGCTTAAGATTGCCTTATTTGGGTAATACTGATATTTGATGGGACTTGGATATTTTCCATTCTTCTAAATTTAAACTATCCAATTGAAGTATATGAAGTGTTATGACAAAATAGATGTTTCTAGAGTTCCCACTCCATTTTCAGAACATTTGTAATCAATTCAAAATTCCTTGAGGTTAATATACTCAGTTTTAAAGGAAGAACGACTACCACCATAAGCTTTATGCTCAATTAACATGAAATAGGATAAATATCAGAATTATAAATGGTCAAGATAATTAAGTAACACAGCAATCTATCTCTCCTGCTGTTTGTCCACCAGAGAAATTTTTTAGTTACTATCTAGAGGATTTAACCTTAAAGTTCTTAATGGGCTTCCCTGGTGGATCAGAGAGTAAAGAATCTGCCTGCAATGTGGGAGACCTGGGGTTCTATCCCTGGGTTAGGAAGATCCCCTGGAGGAGGGAATAGCTATTCACTCCAGTATTCTGGCCTGGAGAAGTCCATGGACTGCATAGTCCATGGGGTCGCAAAGAGTCGGACATGACTGAGCAACTTTCACTTTCACTTTCTTCTTTTACTTAATGGGAATTGAGGTACACTCAGCCATAGATGTTGATCTCACAAGAGAAATATGCCTCTACTTGGCTTTCTTCTTTACCTTGATGGCAGGGTGAATTATCAATAAACCTCTCTGGTGAGATATTGGAACAATTCGATATATACCAGATCTCTTGTTCAATATTGATGACACACATCCTCAGTGGAATTTTTATAGCATCTGGCTATAGTGATGGCAAAATAAGTCCGGGAAGGCCACAAAATCTTTAAGTATTATATTTGATCATGACTACTTTTTATTGCATCATAAAATGGATTAGACTTAACCTCTAAATTCAAACATCTTCTAAATGATATTTGAGAAATAATATGCTTACTAGAGGGAATTAATCTAATTTCAGTGAAACCAATGGCAAGACTTTGGGCCACCATGAGTGGTTTAATGTAATTGAGACAAATAAATTTTAGGATATGGTTCATTTATTCCACTCTTTAGGAACTGGAAATGGTAAGAAGTAGGCAAATTTTGAGTAACTGAAGGATGTTACAAAGCTACTAAATTACAAAAAATATAGAAATAATTTATTGGATTCTAGATATTTAGGAATTCCAAAAGTTGAGATGATATATTTTAGATGTAATAGATGTATATAGATCTTATATAGTGTTATAGATAATACACTTGGGCATCAGTTTTAGCCTATGGAAACTTTTCTGGCCATCTAAACATCAAACTCAGCATTACTAAAAATATTTGCTACCTTCTAAAGGTCTAATCTTGATCAAGTTCATTTGCCACCATATTCCAGGTAACATTGGATGTAGATGGCTTTCTTAGGAGTTAGTAGTAAAGAATTTTTTCAAGCAACATATCTTTGTATTATCTCCTAGATTATTTAGCCCTATATAAGTGTTGCAAGATTCCAAAATAATTAGCATATTCCCTCTGTTTGAATGAGTTGGTCAGCAGTATGAAAAAGCCACACAATTATACAACTGAAAAATTGAAAGGAAAAATTCCCATCATGTAATTTTCATTTTCCCACATTGTTCATATTTACCTTTGATTTATAATTTTAAATTCTTATAGAATTAGATATTTATGAAATTATGAATTGGAGTTTCTAGGTAGAAGTAACAGGAATTTAATTTTTCTAGTCCAAAACTTTGTAGCTCTTTTCACAATTTGGTCTGAAATTTCTTTTTTAAGATAACTTATTCCCAATATGGGTTTTTTAAAAGAGTAATATAAATTTGTTAGAGAATTTTCAATGACTCTAATACATTGGTAATTCATATCTCATGTAATATTTCAGTTCTATCAACATTTGAAAGACTTCATTCTTCCAAAGTTGGCTGGTAGCATAATAGAACATATTTATTATTAGCATAGATACTCATTTTAAGGCTGAAGGCTAATCTAAGGTAACATTGGCAACATGGCAAAAGAGGCATCTTGGGCCTAGTTCCCTCAAAGAAGAACAATTTAGCAACTATACACAAACGAAAAGAGAGTCTGACACCTCAAGTGCAAGGCTATAGTACACTGCTGCTGCTGCTGCTAAGTCGCTTCAGTCATGTCTGACTCTGTGCGACCCCACAGACAGCAGCCCAACAGGCTTCCCCGTCCCTGGGATTCTCCAGGCAGGAACACTGGAGTGGGTTGCCATTTCCTTCTCCAATGTATGAAAGTGAAAGTGAAGTCGCTCAGTCATGTCTGACCCTTTGCGACCCCATGGACTACAGCCTACCAGGCTCCTCCATCTATGGGATTTTCCAGGCAAGAATAATGGAGTGGGTTGCCATTGCCTTCTCCGATAGTACACTGGTGAGGGCACAAAAGAACAAGAAAAACACATCAAGAAGGGTTAGAGTAAACGTTTCATTTTGTACACTCTCATCCCTTTCCTGAGCTGACAGAGCAATATGTTGAGAAGGTTCTCTTTGGCCATGATTTCTCCGGTTTAGGAAACAGAAACTAAGACATACGTCCACTTCCCCAGGGTTTCAGGACATTGTTTGAGACGTATGCTTCTCTCTTATTCCACATGGAACACTGAGGGAATTGTCTTTGATGTACCACCCACAGATAGCAGAAACAAGGAAAAGGGTTATGGACTCACTGAAACTGATAATGCAAATCTTGACAGAAGTCCTGTACCCTAACAGCAACCTTGTCCATAAAGGGCCCTTGCTAGGAGCATTGCTAGAACAAGGAGCCCTTCACGAGTTTCACCCAACCAGAGAGGTCAGATTACAGCCCTGCCCAACTATAAGGCCAGATCCATCCCACCCCCATCTCAGAGCCCAGCAAGTGTCCTCACTCAACATCAGAGTATTGGCAGTTTGCTTCAACTGTCCACGGATGTTAAGAACTGGCCTTTCCACAATCCCAGGATGAACTGGCTGATGAATGACTTTTCTTCCAAGCCAAGCTCTAATGACTTGAAATGACAACTTCCTGAAATGTGGAGATATCAATATGAGGCTAGAAGGATCACAAATAATCAGAGATATTGAACACTATCAAAGGAAATGAACAAAGTCATAATAACTAACCCTAAAGAAATGGAGCCCTAACAACAACTTGGTAAAGAACTCAAAATATATTAAAGAAATTCAGAGAACTAAAAGAGAAGATGCATAAACAACTGAATAAAACCCCAAAATAGTACATGAACAAAATGAAGTTAAACAACAACAACAACAAAAAGAAATAAAAACAAGAAAAAATCAAATAGAAACTTTAGAGTTAAAGAATACAACTATTTCACTAAAATTTTCAATAGGGAACTTCACCAAGGCACTCAGTCAAATGGAAGAAAGAATTGATGACTTTGAAGATAAGTCATTTAAAAGTATCCAGTCAGAGGAACAAAAGAAGAAAAAAAAAATTTAAAAGAGGAAAGCCTACAGGAGAATGGACCACCATCACATGGGACAATATTTGCCTTATGGGAATTCCACAAAGGGAAGGGGAAAAGAAAGAGAAATGTTTTAAAATATAATGGCTGAAATGATTGTGGGGATACCTGTGTTTTTTTGTTTTTTTTTTTTTAAATTATGGTTTACTCAGGGTATATGCCTAGTAGTAGGATTGATGGGTGATATGGTAGTTTTATTCCTAGATTTTAAGGAGTCTCCATACTGTTCTCCACAGTGGCTGTATCAATTTGAGTTCCCACCAACAGAAATAGAGGGTTTCCTTTTCTCCATACCCTCTCCAATATTTATTGTTTGCAGACTTTTTGATGATGCACTATTTAGCTAGGACATGGAAGCAAACTAGATGTCCATTGACAGGTGAATGGATAAAGAAGTTGTGGTACATATATACAATGGAATATTACTCATCTAAAAAAAGGAGTGCATTTGAGTCACTTTTAAAGAGGTGGGCGAACCTAGAACCTATTAAACAAAGTGAAGTAAGTCAGAAAAAGAAAGACTAACATGTATTAACATGTATATATGGAATATAGAAAGATAGTACTGACAAACCTATCTATAGGACAGTAATGGAAATGCAGACATCTCTGAGAATGGACTTTTGGCAACAGTAGCGGAGAGAGAAGATGGAATGATTTGAGAAAGAGTAGCACTGAAACATACATTACCATATGTAGAGAAGATAACCAGTTGGAATTTAGTGTATGACACAGGGAACCCAAACCGGAAGTGCTATGGCAACCGAGAGGGGTGGGATAGTGAGGAGAGGGGAGGGAGATTAAGAGGAAAGGGGACATATATGTATCTATGGCTGATTCATGTTGATATATGGCAGACCATCATAATATTATATGCCTATCTAACTTATATGTAGAGTACATCCTGAGAAACGCTGGGCTAGATGAAGCACAACCTGGAATCAAGATTGCCAGAAGAAATATCAATAACTTCAAATACACAGATGACACCACTCTTATGGCAGAAAGGGAAGAAAACTAAAGAGCCTCTGATGAAAGTGAAAGAGGAGAGTGAAAAAGTTGGCCTAAAACTCAACATTCAGAAAACTAAGATCATGTCATCTAGTCCCATCACTTCGTGGCAAATAGATGGAGAAACAGTGGAAACAGTGACAGACTTTATTTTTCTTGGCTCCAAAATCACTGCAGGTGGTAACTGTAGCCATGAAATTAAATGACACTTGCTCCTTGGAAGGAAAGTTATGACCAACCTAGATAGCATATTGAAAAGCAGAGACATTACTTTGCCAACAAAGGTCCATCTAGTCGAAGCTATGGTTTTCCAGTGGTCATGTATGGGTGTGAGAGTTGGACTGTGAAGAAAGCAGAGCAATGAAGAATTGATGCTTTTGAACTGTGGTGTTGGAGAACACTTTTGTGAGTCCCTTCGACTACAAGAAGATCAAACAAGTCTATCGTAAAGGAGATCAGTCCTGAATATTCATTGGAAGGACTGATGCTGAAGCTGAAACTCCAGTACTTTGGCCACCTGATGTGAAGCGCTGACTCTTGGGAAAGACTGAAGACAGGAGAAGAAGGGGAAGACAGAGGACAAGATGGTTGGGTGGCATCACTGACTTAATGGACGTGAGTTTGAGTAAACTCTGGGAGTTGTTGATGGACAGGAAGGCCTAGCGTGCTGCAGTCCATGGGGTCACAAAGAGTTGGACACGACTGAGCAACTGAACTGAACTGAATGATCCTCCAATTAAAAATTAAATTAAAAAATTAATGTCAGACAACTTCCCAAATTTGCAGAGTGAAATGGAATTCATGAAGCTCAAGAGTCACCAAATAGATTGAACCCAAAGAGGTCTAAACCAAGGCCCATTACAATTAAATTGGCAAAGACAAAGTGAGAACCATAAAATCAGCAAAAGATAAGTGAATCTTCACATATATGGAAATTCACAAAAGACTATAAGTGGATTTATCAGCAGGTATCCTGTAGTCTAGGAGAGAAACAAAAGATATATTCAAAATAATATAAAAGAAAAAAACCTTGCCAATTAAGAATATTAAACTGGTTGAAAGTGTCCTTTAAAAATAGAGATGAGATTAAGATACTCCCAGTTAAATAAAAAAATTGTTTGTCAGCACTATACCTAACTTACAAGAAATTCTTAAGGGTGCACTTCCAGAGAGATGATATGGGGTGGGAGGTGGGAGAGGGGTTCAGGATTGAGAATTCATGTACACCCGTGGCGGATTCATATCAATGTATGGCAAAACCAATACAGTAAAGTAAAATAAAGTAAAAATAAAAATTAAAATAAATAAATAAATTTAAAAAAAAGAAAAGAAAAAAAACACTAAAAAGCAACACAAAAGTATATAAAAGCACAAATCTCACTTGTAAAAGTAAATATATAGACAAAGACAAAATAGTGTTAATGGTTTTAATAGTTTATGGTGGCATATAAATTAGTTTAACTCTGCTACATAGTGTAAAAATTTTAAAAACTATTAAGAATATCTTTAACCATAAGAAATTTTTTAATAGATTCACAATTTATATATAGAAATAAAATCTAGCAACAACGTAAAGAGTGCTTATGGGGGGATGGGCAAATTTAACTGGAATAGGTTAATTTAACTCAGATGACCATTATATCTATTACTGTGGGCAGGAATCCCTTAGAAGAAATGGAGTAGCCATCACAGTCAACAAAAGAATCCAGAATGCCATACTTGGAAGCAGTCTCTAAAATGACAGAATGACCTCTGCTCTTTTCCAAGGAAAATCATTCAATATCACGGTAATCCAAGTCTACACCCTGACCAGTAATGCTGAAGAAGCTGAAGTTGAACAGGTCTATGAAGACCTACAAGACCTTCTAGAACTAACACCCAAAATATATGTCCTTTTCATTATAGGGGACTGGAATGCAAAAGTAGGAAGTCAAGAAACACCTGGAGTAACAGGCAAATTTGGCCTTAGAGTACAGAATGAAGCAGGGCAAAGGCTAATAGAGTTCAGCCAAGAGAACGCACTGGTCATAGCAAACACCCTCTTCCAACAAGACAAGAGAAGACTCTACACATGGACATCACCAGATGGTCAACACCGAAATCAGATTGATTATATTCTTTGCAGCCAAAGATGGAGAAGCTCTATACAGTCAACAAAAACAAGACCAGGAGCTGACTGTGGCTCAGATCATGAACTCCTTATTACCAAATTCAGACTTAAATTGAAGAAAGTAGGGAAGACCACTAAACCATTCAGGTATGACCTAAATCAAATCCCTTATGATTATACAGTNCCAGGATCTGACTGTGGATCAGATCATGGACTCCTTACTGACAAATTCAGACTGAAATTGAAGAAAGTGGAGAAAACCACTAGACCATTCAGGTATGACCTAAATCAAGTTCCCTATGACTATACAGTGGAAATGAGAAATAGATTTAACAGACTAGAGCTGATAGAGTGCTTGATGAACTATGGATGGAGGTTCGAGACATTGTACAGGAGACAGGAATCAAGACCATCCTGAGAAAGAGAAATGCAAAACAGCAAAATGAAAGAAGGGAAGTGAAAGCAAAGGAGAAAAGGAAAGATCTACCCATTTGAATGCAAGTTCCAAAGAATAGCAAGGAGAGATAAGAAAGCCTTCCTCAGTGATCAGTGCAAAGAAATAGAGGAAAACAATAGAATGGGAAAGACTAGAGATCTCTTCAAGAAAATTAGAGATACCAAGGGAATATTTCATGCAATGATGGGCTCAATAAAGGACAGAAATGGTCTGGACCTAACAGAAGCAGAAGATATTAAGATGAACTGGCAAGAATACACAGAAGAACTGTACAAAAAAGATCTTCATGACCCAGAGAATCACGATGGTGTGATAACTCACCTAGAGCCAGACATCTGGGAATGTGAAGTCAAGTGGGCCTTAGAAAGCATCACTATGAACAAAGCTAGTGGAGGTGATGGAATTCCAGTTGAGCTATTTCAAATCCTGTGAAAGTGCTGGACTCAATATGCCAGCAAATTTGGAAAACTCAGCAGTGGCTACAGGACTGGAAAAGGTCAGTTTTCACTCCAATCCCAGAAAAAAGCAATGTCAAAGAATGTTATAACTACTGTGCAATTGCAATTATCTCACATGCTAGTAAAGTAATGCTTAAAATTCTCCAAGCTAGACTTCAGCTTCCAGTTCAGCTTCACATGAGCCATGAACTTCCAGATGTTCAAGCTGGATTTAGAAAAGGCAGAGGAACCAGAGATCAATTTACCAACATCCGCTGGATCATCAAAAAAGCAAGAGAGTTCCAGAAAAACATCTATTTCTGCTTTACTGACTATGCCAAAACCTTTGCTTGTGGATCACAATAAACTGTGGAAAATTCTGAAAGAGATGGGAATACCAGACCACCTGACCTGCCTCTTGAGAAACCTCTATGCAGGTCAGGAAGCAACAGTTAGAACTGGACATGGAACAATAAAATAGTTCCAAATAGGAAAAGGAGTACATTAAGGCTGTATATTGTCACCCTGTTTATTTAACTTATATGCAGAGCACATCATGAGAGACGCTGGACTGGGAGAACCACAGGCTGGAATCAAGATTGGCGGGAGAAATATCAAGAACCTCAGATATGCAGATGACACAACTCTTATGGCAGAAAGTGAAGAGGAATTAAAGAGCTTCTTGATGAAAGTGAAAGCAGAGAGTCAAAAAGTTGGCTTAAAGCTCAAAATTCAGAAAATGAGATCATGGCATCTGGTCCCATCACTTCATGGGAAATAGATGGGGAAACAGTGGAAACAGTGGCTGACTTTATTTTTCTGGGCTCCAGAATCACTGCAGACGGTGATCGCAGCCATGAAATTAAAAGACGCTTACTTCTTGGAAGGAAAGTTATGACCAACCTAGAAAGCATATTAAAAAGCAGAGACATTACCTTGTCAACAAAGGTCCATCTAGTCAAGACTATGGTTTTTCCAGTGGTCATGTATAGATATGAGCATTGTACTATAAGGAAAGCTGAGAGCCGAAGAATTGATACTTTTGAACTGTGGTGTTGGAGAAGACTCTTGAGAGCCCCTTGGACTCCAAGGGGATCCAACCAGTCCATCCTAAAGATCAGTCCTGGGTGTTCATTGGAAGGACTGATGTTGAAGCTGAAACTCCAATACTTTGGCCACCAGATGCGAAGAGGTGATTCATTGGGAAAGACTCTGATGCTGGGAAAAATTGAGGGCAGGAGGAGAAGGGAACAACAGACGATAAGATGATTGGATGGCATCACCAAGTCAACAGACGTGGGTTTGGGTGGACTCTGGGAGTTTGTGATAGACAGGGTAGCCTGGTGTGCTGCAGTTCATGGGGTCACAAAGAGCCGGACACGACTGAGCAACTGAATTGAACTGAACTGAACTGAACTGAATTGATACTGCCTAAGGAAGAAAAGTTATGACCAACNGCTCTAAGTTGATGATCACACCATTGTGATTATCTGGGCCATGAAGTTTTTCTGGGTATTATGGCCACCTTTTAAAAATATCTTCTGCTTCTGTTAGGTCCATACCATTTCTGTCTTTTATTGAGCCCATCTTTGCATGAAATGTTCCCTTGGTATCTCTAATTTTCTTCAAGAAATCTCTTGTCTTTCCCATTCTATTGTTTCCCTCTATTTCTTTGCATTGATCACCGAGAAAGCCTTTCTTATCTCTCCTTGCTATTCTTTGAAACTCTACTTTCAAATGGTTATATCTTTCCTTTTCTCCTTTGCTTTTCACTTCTCTTATATTCACAGCTATTTGTAAGTCCTCCTGAGACAGCCATTTTGCATTTTTGCTGAAATACAGTACTTGGGTGCAATCTCAAAATCTACAGAATGATCAGTTTGTTTCCAAAGCGAACCGTTCAATATCACCTTAATGACTGAACCACTGATGCTCAAGAAGCTGAAATTTACCAGCTCTATGGAGACCTACAACACCTTCTAGAACTAACATCAAAAAAGATGTCATTATATATATATTAGAATGCAAAAATAGGAAGTCAAGAGATGCCCAGTATAACAAGCACGTTTGCCCTTGAAGCACAAAATGAACCAAGGTAAGTGCTAACAGTTTTGTCAAGAGAGCACACTGGTCATAGCAAACACCCTTTTCCAACAACCCAAAAGATGATTCTACCCATGGACATCACAAGATGGTCAATACTGAAATCAAATTGACTATATTCTTTGAGGCCAAAGATGGAGAAGCTCTACTGTCAGCTAAACAAGACTGGGAGATGACTGTGACTCATATCATGCATTGAAAAATTCAGGCTTAAATACTTTTTCCCATAATTTGAAGAAAGTATGGAAAACCACTAGGCCAAACTTGAAGTTTGACTTAAATATAATCCCTTATGATTATACAGTGGAGGTGACAAATAGATTCAAGGGACTAGATCTGATAGAAAGAGTGTCTGATGAATTACGGATGGAAATTCATAACATTGCACAGGAAGCAAAACCAAAACCATTCCAAAGAAAAATAAATGCAAGAAGGCAAAGTGGTTGTCTGAGGAGGCTTTACAAATAACCGAGAAAAGAAGAGACATGAAATGCAAAAGAGAAAGGGAAAGATATACCCAAATGATTGCAGAGTTCCAGAGAATGACAAGGAGAAATAAGAAGGCCTTAAATGAACATTGAAAAGAAACAGAGGAAAAAATACAATGGGAAAGACTAAAGATCTCTTTAAGATAGTTGGAGATATCAAGGCAACATTTTATGTAAGGATGGGTATGATAAAGGATGCTAAGGACCTAACAGAAGCAGAAGAGATTAAGAAGAGGTGACAAGAATACACAGAGAATACAAGAAAAGTCTTAATGACTTGGATAACCACAATTGCGTGGTCACTAACCTAGAGCCAGACATCCTGAAGTATGAAATCAAGTGGGCCTTAGAAAGGATTACGATTAACAAAGCTAGAGGTGGTGATAAAATTTCAACTGATCTATTTAAAGTCCTAAAAGATAATGCTGTTAAAGTACTCCATCCAACATGTCAGTGAACATGGAAAACTCAGCAGTGGCTACAGGACTAGAAAAGGTTATTTTTCATTCCAATTCCAAAGAAGGGCAATGCCAAAGAATGTTCCAACTACCATACAAGTATGCTCATTTTGACTTGCTAGCAAGGTTATGCTCAAAATCCTTCAAGTTAGCTTTAGGAATACATGAGCTGAGAACTTCCAGATATAAAAACTGGGTTTCAAAGAGCAGAGGAACCAGAGATCAAACTGCCAATATTTGTTGGATCATAGAGAAAGCAAGGGAATTCCAGAAAAACATCAACTTCTTCATGATTGACTATGTTAAAGCATTTGACTGTATGGATTATAACAAAGTGTGGAAAATAAGTAAAGAGATGTGAGTACCAGACCACCTTACCTGCCTCCAGAGAAACCTGTACATGGGTCAAGCAGCAACCATTAGAGTCAGACATGGACCTCTGACTGGTTGAAAATTGGGAAAGAAGTATAATAGGGCTGTATATTGACATCCTGATCATTTAACTTACAGAATACATCATGTGAAATGTCAGGATGGATGTGTCAAGACTGCTGGGAGAAATATCAGTGATCTCAGATATGCAGATGATATCTCTGTAATGGCAGAAAGTCAAGAGGTACTAAAGAGCCTTTTGATTAGGGTGAAAAAAAAGAGTGAAAAAAACTGACTTGAAACTCAACATTAAAAAAACACTAAGATCACAGCATTCAGTCCCATCACCTTATTGCAAATAGAAGGGAAAAAAGTGGAAGCAGTAACAGATTTTATTTTCTTGGGTTCCAAAATCATTGCAGATGGTGACTGCAGTCATGAAACTAAAAGATGATTGCTCCTTGGAAGAAAAGCTATGACATACTTAGACAATGTATTGAAAAGCAGAGACATCACTTTGTCAACAAAGGTCCATATAGTCAAAGCTATGGTTTTTCACTGGAAAAACCACATCATGTGCAGATGTGAGAGTTGGACCACAAAGAAGGCTGAGTTTCAAAGAATTGATACTTTCAAACTGTGGTGCTCGAGGAGACTCTTGAGAGTCCCTTCAAGTGCAAGGAGATCAAATCAATCAATCCTAAAGGAAATCAATCTTGAAGTTTCACTGGAAGGACTGTTGATGAAGCTAAGCTCCAATATTTTGGCAACCTGATTTGACAAGCTGACTCATTGGAAAAGACCCTGATGTTGAGAAAGATTGAAAGCAGAAGGAGAAGTGGGTGGCAGAGGATGAGATGTTTAGATAGCATCACCAATTTAATGGACATGAATTTGAGCAAACTCTGGGAAATAGTGAAGAGAGAAGCTTGGTGTGCTGCAGTCTATGGGTCACAAAGAGTTGGGTACAACTTAGTGACTGAATAACTACACAGCTGACTTTAATAACCCATTTTCAAAATAGATAAATAATCCAGACAAAAAGTCTAAGAAAACATCGGACTTAACATTATAGACCAGAAAGACATAATAAATATATACAGGACATTCTATCCAACAGCTTCAGTATATACATTCTTTTAAGCACACATGAAATATCCTCCAGGATAAATTATGTGTTAGGCCACAAAACATGTCTTAATAAAAAAAATGAGATTAAGTTTATCATGTGTCTTTTCCAACTACAGTAGTATGAAACTAGAAATCAATAACAGAAAAATGTTGGAAAATTCACAAATATGTGGAAATTAACATACTCTTGAACAACTAATGGGTTGAAAAGGAAATAAAAATTCATAGAAGAAATAAAATTAAAATAATCAAGGCAAATTAAAATGGAAACACAACATATTCAAAGGTATGTGGTGAAGCAACAGCTGTTCTAAGACTGAATAGCAATAAGTGCCTATATTAAGAAAAAAGAAAGATCTCAGGTAATCTAATGTTACAGATCAAAAAACTAGAAAAAGAACAAACTAAGCTCCAAATTATCCAAAGTCAGGAAATAATAAAGATCAGAGAAGAAATAAATGAAATAGAGACTAGACAAAACAATATAAATATTTTTAAGTTGGTTTTGGAAAAGATGAATACTATTGACAAACCTGTAACTAGACTACATAAGGAAAAAAGAAACAGAAATAAAATTATAAATGAATGAGCAGACACTGCTGCTTGAACTAACTTTTTGTTTGAGGGAACAGAAACCTCTAAAATCTCAAGAGGATTGACTACTGCATAACATACTATTGTAGTCCCCTATGGTTCAGTGAACAATATTAAGTCAGCTTTGGAAATAGGAATACTACGTAAATCAGACCAAGGTCCAATATCCATATCAATGGCCATGAGACAGTCATATTTAACCTGTTTTGTCAGGATAAGGCAACATAGTAGTTGGGTTAATGAGGCTACACTTGCAAAGAATCGTATTTGAATTAGACGATAAGACTTATTCATAACTAGACTGGCAGCAAATTGAGAAATGAAACTTAAAAACTTGTAAAATAATAGTAACATCATGAGGTACCTATAAGTAAATTAAGTGCTCTAAGGTTAAAGCCTAAGTCTTTTAATCAGGGAGTTCTTGCTATAATGCCTTTAAATATCTTTACATTCCAAGAGCAATAAAATCCAATAACACAGAAAAGTAAGCAATATGCCTAAAACCAAGGCCTAATTTTTTATAAGCTCACTATTAGAAGCACCCTAAATCTTATTACAGAGAATGTAGAAGGTCCTATTAAAGTTAAAAACTAATACAGAAAGAGAAACATCTATTCTAAGAATGTGAAAGGCTTCTTTATTTGTACTACAATTTTGTTATTTCATATAACATACCATGAGAGGCTTAGGCTTAAAAGGCAAGGATCCATAAACAACTCTCATAATCAATGGAGTGTATGTGTGTGTGTGTGTGACATTGTTTCATTTGTATATTTAGGCTGAGTTCAGGATGTAACTATCTTCTGTCTGCTGGCCTATGGCATATATGCAATGCAATTGGAGCTATATACATGTTAAATGACTTCAGTTTGATAATGTTGTGACATATTCAGGAAGATATTGTGTCTTGGGAGACTAAGAAATTTAGTAAAGCTAAAGTATCTTCTTTGTTAGCATGTAAGCAGCTATCAGTAAATCAACCAGTTTGAATTAGTTTGGAGCATCAAGGCAGAGATAATTATTTTTTTTGTAAATACCTAGAGAATACAGTAAATAAATCTTTGAATGTCTATGGAATCAACTGCCACAAGTATTGAAAGCCTACATAGGTAAATGCAAATATGAACTTTAACTCTTTATCTAAAGGTAAAGGTGGTATGGGGAGGGAGGAGGAAGGGGGGGTTCAGGATGGGGAACACGTGTATACCTGTGGCAGATTCATGTTGATGGATGGCAAAACCAATACAATATTGTGAAGTAATTAACCTCCAATTAAAATAAATAAATTTATATTAAAAAAAGAATAAGTATAAAGTCATTCAGAAACACCCATATCATGGATGTTTTTTCTGGGTTGCTTTCACTTTCACTTTTCACTTTCATGCATGGAGAAGGAAATGGCAACCCACTCCAGTGTTCTTGCCTGGAGAATCCCAGGGATGGGGGAGCTTGGTGGGCTGCCGTCTATGGGGTCACACAGAGTTGGACACGACTAAAGTGATTTAGCAGCAGCAGGGTAAAACAAGAAAGGTAGTAAAATTGCAGAATTCATGGCTTCAGTATCCACAAGAAAGGACTGGAAACATTTAAGATGGAGAAAAGAAAAACAGACATGTAAGTTCATTTCATTCCCAGTTCTAAGGTTTTCGCATGATGTCAATTTTGTCCATTAGTATGCATCATTTACCCATTTTTTTCTGTCTGATTTCTTGGAGTAGGGAAGATCCTCTTGAGGAGGTGGTAAAGCTTCAGTCATAGGTTGTATCCCTTGCATCTTACTCAGTCTCTTCCAGCATTACTTTTTCTAGTATCTTGACTTTTCAATAGGGAATTGCTAACTTTTTCCTCAGGTGTGCCTTCTCATTTATTGGGATCCCCAGACAATATTGTGTTCCTTTGTAGATAATTATAACTAGGCAGCTAAACTGCACTCTTAAGTTTCTTTATGGCTTATTTTTCTACATGCTTTCTCAAAGCCAGATTGTAGCTACCAGTATCTGAGAAACTACTAATTCTTGCCATCAACTTACTTTTTCTTCCTACTTGTATTTGAATTCCTAGCAACGAAAGTGTCACAAAAGTGGAGAGGCTCAATGTCTATTCTGACATTTACATAGATTTATATATGTAGACTTAGAAAATGCCTCAGAGAACTGTGATGAAAAACAATGAAGGAGTCAGCTTCTAAGTACAGCATTTAGCTTTTCCCAGTTTACCTTCTGCAGAAAGTTTTCAAGGAATCTTTTCAGTAGTCCCTTTTCTTAGATTTCCAAGGTACAAAGAACAGAATAACCTAAGCTGTTGAAGGAAGAGTACAGGATTCCTGAGGACTTCAGTACCCTGATATAGAAATTACCAATTTGCCTTCATTGTGCCTGTTTCATTAGTTGAAGAAAGTCAACTAGAGGCAGCAATTTGTGTGGCGGCCAGTACGCAAGCCCAGGTATAGGATTGTAGGCTGAAAGCACAGTGCAGGGCACCTTGGCAAATTCTGTGGATCTCTTCAGAGCGTGAGGGAAAAGGGCAAATGGATCCTTACCGTTTTCAGTCCTTCCAGCAGCCTTATTCCCTTTCTTCCAGGTAATTAGGTAACCACTGTCTAACCTGATACTTTCATTCTATGGCTCAATCTTTACAAAATTTTTCAAGGACTCCTTACTCTTTTTCTTTTCGTCATATCTGCTTCCATAGCTTTATTTTGTACAGCCTAGAACACTCCCACATCTGTTCCCAAGAATGGCACCTATGCTGGGTATTAGCATAATGACACAAGCCATAGTGCTCTCCTTATATATTTGCTTGTTTCTGAAAAGTCTAACCAGAGTTAGTATTCTTAAAAACCTTGTGCCAAAGTAGACTGGGGTTTGGGTACATTCAGTGAAGTTACTCTGTTGTAGCTTTCATGTGTCACTTGTATAGCGGGACAGAAAGAAAGTCATCTTTCTCAATAGTCTTTGTCTAAGAGGACAGCAGTAGGACAGTAGTCAAAGGAAAACTGTATTTCATGGGTATTATTTCTAAAATGTAGGATATCAAGAAGTTTCTAATTATATTGACTTTACATAATAGGAAAACAATTATCTGGATCACAAAGATTCACAATTGCCAGGATCTTTGAATAGATAACAGTCCAAAAATGATCAACAATTAAAAACCACACATTAAAAACTTGAAATAATATAACAAGTTTGAATTTATTTACTTGGATATTTAGAATAAAGCAAATATTGTACCATAGAAATGATTTTGATGAATTATAAAACTTCCACAAATTCCAATAAAGCACTCAGGTGAAAAGTGAAATTCTTGTGATGAGGATCCCATTATATAATATAATATAATATATATATATATATTACATTTTGCATGTACCAAACGCAGTTTAATTCAGCTAGTGTGCACACAATATAAAAAAAGAGTTGATGAATAATTTAAAAAAATATGAGAATAAACCACCCAAATCTGATTATTATAAAAGAAGCCATTGCTTGCCTAGAAGGAGATAGAAAGAAGTGGAAAAAACATGTTTCCCATAAGGGCTTTATTATCTGAAGCCTATGAATAGAGTTCCTATTACAGTGAAGTTGTAGTGAAGGTCTGGAATGCCAGACCACCTTATCTGCCTCCTGAGAAACCTGTATGCAGGTCAAGAAGCAACAGTTAGAATGGGACATAGAACAACAGACTGGTTCCAAATAGGAAAAGGAGTATGTCAAGGCTGTATATTGTCACCCTGCTTATTTAACTTATGTGCAGAGTACATCATGTGAAATACCAGGCAGGATGAAGCACAAACTAGGATCAAGACTTCTGGGAGAAATATCAATAACTTCAGATATGAAGATGACACAACTCTTATGGCAGAAAGTGAAGAGGAACTAAAGAGCCTCTTGATGAAAGTGAAAAAGGCTAAGATCATGGCATCCAGTCTCATCACTTCATGGCAAATAGATGGGGAAACAATGGAAATAGTGACAGACTTTGTTTTCCTGGGCTCCAAAATCACTGCAGATGGTTAATGCAAACATGTAATTAAGATACTTGCTCCTTGGAAGAAAAGCTATGACCAACCTAGACAGCATATTAAAAGCAGACGTTACTTTGCTGACAAAGTTCTGTATAGTCAAAGGTATGGTTTTCCCAGTAGTCATGTATGGATGTGAGTTGGACTAAAAAGGAGGCTGAGAACTGAAGAATCGATGCTTTTGAACTGTGGTGTTGGAGAAGACTCTTGAGAGTCCCTTGGACTGCAAGGAGATCATGCCAATCAATCCTAAAGGAAGTCAACCCTGATTATTCACTGGAAGGACTGATGCTGAAGCTCCAATACTTTGGCAATCTGATGCAAAGAGCTGACTCATTAGAAAAGACCCTGATGCTGGGAAAGATTGAAGGCAGGAGGAAAAGGGGATGACACAGGATGAAATGGTTGGATGGCATCAGTGGCTCAATGGACAGGAGTTTGAGCAAGCTCTAGGAGATGGTGAAGAACAGGGAAGCCTGGTGTGCTGCAGTCCACGGGGTTGTGAAGAGTCGGACATGACTGAGTGACTGAACAACATTAACAGTGAAGCTAAGAACTCTCACTCTCATTTCATAATTCAGGATTTTCACCTCTGCTAGGCTCCAGAGTAATTTCATTAAGCATGATTTTTAGGCAACCACATCTCCTCAAGACAAAATGTCCTCATTCACTAAAACTAGGGCACCATTCACACTGACACAGTCTTTATTCTGTAATTTCTTACTAGGGATAGTGTCCTTAAATTCTGGGTCCCAAGTAGACTGGAGATCTGAGAGAGTCAGTGTAGGACAACTGGGTAGCCCAGGGTAAGTGGGCTAAAGGGTCTTCTTCCCCATTTATATTTGTGTATGAGGACAGAGACAGGGCAGTATTCAAAGAACATGTATTTCATGTTTGAATTGCTCATGTTCTGCGGTGATTTATATAGGAAGGATATTACTCAAACAGAGAGGGGCACATTCCTTTATACATAGCCAGTGATTCATCAGTCAAATTGATGTAAATAATATACTTTTGCCTCAAGACCTGTCAGAAATCTTTATGCAGATTTAAAATCTATTACTAGCCAGTTCTTGGCCATCTCTTCCAGGAAGCCAGAGCAGAAAAGCAATGGCATCATTAATAGCATGGATTTTCTACATAAAATAAATCTAATGAAGCCACATGATAATAAGAAGCTAGATATCAGTATCAGGGTATTTATGATTTTACTGTCTCACTTATCATGGGCAAAGTATATACCTGGATTTCAAACCTCTGGCTGCAGTTGCCATGGTCCTTCAATTGTGAGTAGTTCATTTATGATCCACAAATATCACAACACCTTAGCAAACTCAAAATAATCTAACAAATAAAATTTGTCTATATATGATTTTAGATGTAACCAGATAATGCACCAAAGAAATAATAGTAGTAAATGATAAGACTTCTCAAGTTTCATCAAAGCAAAGCTCATGTATGAGTCACTCATAGAAAGAATTATCCATAATAAAATCCATAGTTCCTTAAAGAACTAACCCAAAAATCTTAGACGTTTGTCTCTATTAGTCTAAAGATACATTAGGAATTATAGCTCTCTGTAATCACTGAAGAAAGGGAGGGTCCAGATTAATTTCCATTTTTGGTAATTCTCATTTTGCTTGTACTTCATACCTGTTGCTACTGTAGATTCTTTTTTCAACTCATCTCTGAAAATTGTAGCTGAGTTCTGCCTGTGCTAAAGAAAACTTTAACTTAGCTCTGTAGTTTGCTATTCCACACTGTGCAGATATTTATTATCTAGCCTTGTGCAGCCCAGATTCGGGTAAAGCATCATTGTATTTATTAGTCCAGCTCCAACAAATGTGATCATGCCATGTATGAGCCCCTGCTGAGGTTCTTTTTCCCTCCTCTACCATATTAGCCTCTCCATTTTTATTTCTCCATGATCTACCAGCTGTTTAATGGTGTGCATGTTTTGAGGTGTACTTATTAATTCAACTCTTGATGGGCACTCTGCTTTCAGTTTTTGCTGTTAGAAATGGTGCTACTATAAGTACTCACATGTTTGTACTTTAGAGAAAATGTTTACAAATTTTTCTTATACCTAGGATTATGTTTATGGACATAGTCTAAGAGTATTCTAAATAGACATATAGCTTCATTTAAAATTTTTTCTATATGCTGGTGAACATTTATTGATTGAATATTCTTTTCTCTCATGGCTAATGACCTCAAGCACCTTTTCACATGTTTATTAGCCATTTGGATATCCTCCTTTGTGATGTGCTTGTTTAAGTGTCTTCTTTCTCACTTCTTGACATATACAAGTCTATTTACGTATAATGATCTTTTATTGAATATACATTTTGATAAACAAAAGTTTTAATTTGGATAAACAGAAGTTTTCATTTTGATGCAAACCAATTTATCAATTTTTCATTTATAGTTAGTGCTAGTTATTCAATTATAAGTTTTTGCATTCACCAGAATCATGATACTGCTTTATGTTCAAAAATCTTTATTGTTTTGTTTTTCATACATGTCTACATTATGTCTAGAAATTGGAAAATAGACTCAAGTTTTTTCATCTTTTCCTCATTATGCAGCAGTGGCACCTTTAATCAAGTAACCATACATTTCTTGATCTGTTTGTGAAGTCTTTTTCTCATTAAGCTAGTTTTCCGCCTTCTGTCACTACACACAGTCTTAACTAGTGTAACCAGTTGAACTGCTTTGAAATTTTATAACTTCAGAAATTTTGCTCATTTTGATCAGGACAACCTTGGCTTTTCTTGGCTCTTTGCATTATATATGCCTCACACCTGCATTATATGTAATTTTAAAAATCAGGTATCAATTTACAAAACTCCTAATGGGATTTGGATTGCTAATACATTGAATATTTAAAATGAATATTTGGGGAGAATTAACATCTAAATATAATCAAATCTGCCAATCTGAATATATCTCTTCATTTGTGAGGTATTTCTTCTTTTCACTAATGTTTTGTAATGATATATATCGATCTTTTCTTACGTAATTGCTATTTCTGATGTTCTTGGAAATGTTGATTTTAGAATATCTGTTTGTACTTTGCATAAACACACTTCAATGTATTTATTTGCTTACATATACAACGACTTTGCTAACTTAACTTCCTAATTTTAATTGTTTATTTCAAATCATTTGGGGATATAGCTATATAGATAGATAGAAATATATACTAACACACATACGTATAGACATTTTGTTATCTGTAAATAATGGAATTTACATATGCTTTCCATTTCTAATCCTTATCCAACTTTTGTTCCTTTTGCATGACTTACTGCACTAAAATAGCCAGTACAGTGTTGAATAGAAATGGTGATTGAAAATTTGTTTTATTCTCACTCAATAGAAGAAAAGCTTTCAATATCTCAATTATTAAGCGTTTAACAATTGATTTATTTTGTAAATACTTATCTCATTAAAGAATTTTGTTAAATTCCCAGTTCTGATGAGATTCATGAGGAATTAAGTTTTGTATTCATGAAGTGCTTTTTTATTTTAGAGATCAGTCAGTTCAGTTCAGTTCAGTGACTCAGTCGTGTCTGACTCTTTGTGACCCCATGAATTGCAACATGCCAGGCCTCCCTGTCCATCACCAACTCCTGGAGTTCACTCAAACTCATGTCCATTGAGTCAGTGATGCCATCCAGCCATCTTATCCTCTGTCATCCCCTTCTCCTCCTGCCCCCAATCCCTCCCAGCATCAGAGTCTTTTCCAGTGAGTCAACTCTTTGCATCAGGTGGCCAAAGTATTGGAGTTTCAGCTTCAGCATCAGTCCTTCCAAAGAACACCCAGGACTGATCTTCTTTAGAATGGACTGGTTGGATCTCCTGGCAGTTCAAAGGACTCTCAAGAGTCTTCTCCAACACCACAGTTCAAAAGCATCAATTCTTCGGCGCTCAGCTTTCTTCACAGTCCAGCTCTCACATCCATACATAACCACTGGAAAAACCATAGCCTTGACTAGACAGACTTTTGTTGGCAAAGTAATGTCTCTGCTTTTGAATATGCTATCAAGGTTGGTCATAACTTTCCTTCCAAGGAGTAACAGTCTTTTAATTTCATGGCTGAAATCACCATCTGCAGTTACTTTGGAGCCCCCCAAAATAAAGTCTGACACTGTTTCCTGATCTATTTTCCATGAAGTGATGGGACCAGATGCTATGATCTTATCATATGATATTTCCCCTCTGTTGTACTACTACAATGAATTACATTGATTTTTAATTTCTTAAAATTAAACTTAATTTAGAATAGTTTTAGATGTTTTAAAAAGCTCTGAAAATAGCAGTTATTGAATATCTCACACCCCATTTCACAAACCATTACTATCTCATACTAGTACTGTTTATTTGTCATGCAACTAATTGATAATGGAACATTGTTATTGAGTCTATGCTTTTTACAGATTTCCATTGTTTTTGCCTAATGACCTACTACTGTTCCATGAGCTCATACAGTATGCTTTAATTTGATGTTATATCTACTTAGGATTCTCTTGACCATGACAATTTCTCAGATTTTCCTTGTTTTGACAGTCCTCTCATTCTTTAGAACTCAGTTCAGTTGCTCAGTCATGTCCAATTCTGCGATCCCATGGACTGCAGCACACAAGGCTTCCCTGTCCATCACCAGCTCCCAGAGTTTGCTCAAACTCACGTCCGTTGAGTCAGTGATGCCATCCATTTCATCCTTTGTCGTCCCCCTCTCCTTCTTCCTTAAATCTTTCTCAGCATCAGGGTCTTTTGCAATGAGTCAGTTCAAGTGGCCAAAGTATTGGAGCTTCAGCTTTAGCACCAGTCCTTCCAGTGAATATTTAGGATTGATTTCGTTGAGGATTGACTGGTTTGATCTCCTTGCCATCCAAGGGACTCTCAAGAGTCTTCTCCAATACCACAGTTCAAAAGCATCAATTCTTTGGCACATCAAGAACTGATTTGAGACTTAGTTAAGTGTTTGTAGAGTTGTCTCTCAAGTGGAATTTATCTAATTTTTATCTCATGATTATACTGTCATTATGGATTCTGGGAAAGAAGATCATAAAGTATCATTGTCATCCTGTCATAAAAGGTTACATTCTATCAATATGACTATATTAACCTTGATTACCTAGCTGAGATAGTGTTCATCATTCTCCACCATAAATTTACTTTTCCTCCCACCTGCCACTTTCACACTGTATTCTTTGCAAGCAAGTCACTATGCACAGACCACACTTGAGGAATGAGGATTCATGTTGCGCCTCCTTGAAGTCAAAGTATCTACAAAATTTATTTTACATATAAGAATTTTGTCTATTCTCCCAATGTATTTCTTTGCTTTTTTATATTAGTGTGAATTCATGGATAATTAGAAAGAGAAGCACTTCCTTACTTTCTGGTCCTCTAGGATGCTCCAGGCTCATCTTTAATATTCCCTGTCCCTTTGTAGAATCAGGCTTCCCTGGTAGCTCAGCTGGTAAAGAATCCACCTGCAATGCAGGAGACCTGGGTTTGATCCCTGGGTTGGGAAGATCCCCTGGAGAAGGGAAAGGCTACCCACTCCAGTATTCTGGCCTGAGAATTCCATGGACTGCATAGTCCATGGGGTCACATAAAAGTTGGACATGACTGAACGACTTTCACTTAACTTCATAGAATCAATTTTTGAAAGGATCCATTTTTTTGAGATTAGTATTAGAAACCAAGCTATGGGTTTTAGGTGTACCTTTTGTTATTAGATTACCATTGATTCTAGGCTTTCTCAACTGACAGATTAAGGAAATATATACATATAAAGTAACTGTACATATGTATATATTTATGTGTGTAACTACATATGCATATACATATATATGATACAGAACATAAGTTAATAGTGATGCTTCCAATTCAAACCTATTATTATATGGATTACTCTAACCTCTTCTTGTCTATAGCTTTCTACTCCAACAGCAAAAATCCTTACATCATCTGCCAACCATTTACTTAATTCTAGTATGTATATGTAGTGGTTTCAGAGTTGCTAATCCATACACTCATGAGAAACAACTTTATTAAGTACAGGACTGTATATAGTTGCTTTGCTTTTAGTCTTACAGATTGCACTAACTCTCCTAGTCACTTGTTAGCATCTTTTCTTTACAACCCCATAAGTGAAATTGTTTCATACATTTGTAATACAGTAGATTCTCTTTTTACATTTTATATTCCAACCTGGGATCCCCCAACTACTAGTTTTTAAAAATCATATATATTAAGGTTTACTCTTTGTGCTGTAAAGTTCTATGGGTTTTGACAAATGCATAATGTCATCTATATGCCATTACAGTATCATACAAGATAGATTCAGTTTGCTTTATCTATTCAGCCCTTGCCTTCCCACTGGCAACCATGTGTTTACTGTATCCTTAGTTTTGCCTTTCCCAGAATATCATATAAGTGGAAGCACACCATACGTATTCAACTGACTTCTTTCACTTTGCAAAACGTATTCGAAGTTCATCTGTGTTTCTGTCTCTCTCTGTCTTGTTGGTAAAGTGGACGTGCCACAGTGTTTTTAAGGATTAATCTATTGGAGGGTATCTTAGCTACTGCCAGTTTTTGGCACTTACAAATAAAGCTGTTATAAATATTCATGTGCTCATTTTTGGGTGGACCTAAGTTTTCAACACATTTGGGTAAATACCTAGGAGCACAGTGGCTAAATGTAAAACATTTAGCTTTGTAACCACACTGTTTTCCAATATTGCTGTACCATTTTTCATTCTACCACCAATGAATGACAGTTTCTGTTGCTTGTATTTTCCACAAGTAATTGACAGTCAGTTTTTTAAATTTTAGCCATTATCCTAGGTGTATAGTAGTATTTTTTAATTTGCATCTCCCTAATGACAAATAATGTATAGGATCTTTACATACGGTCATCTGTATATTTCTCTGGTGAGGTGTCTATTCAGATTTTTTGCCCATTTTAAACAGGTTGTTTTCTTTTTGCTGAATTTTAAGTTTTTATCTATTTGGATTGAAGGTCTTTATCAGATACATGCTTTGAAAACATACTCTCCCAATGTCTCCTGTCTTTTTACTAACTTACATGTCTTTTGCCAGATCAGAGCTTTTACTTTTAATAAAGCTCAACTTTTTTTTCTTATGGTTTTGTGCTTTAGGTGTTATATCACAAAACCCAAGGTCACATCGATTTTCTCCTATGTTTGCTTTGAGAAGTTTTATAGTTTTACATTTCACATCTAGTTCATGATTTCAAGTTAATTTTTATGTAACATACAAGGGCTGTGTCTAGGTCCCTGTTATGCATGTGGACATCCCATGTTCTAGCATCATTTATTGAAAAGACTATTTTTATGTAGTAAATTGCCTTTGACCTCCTGTCAAAGATCAGTTAATTATAAATGTTATAAGTGTGTATCTACCTCTGGATCCTCTATTTTTTTTTTTACTATTGATCTATGTCTATTTATTTGCCAATGCCATGCTATCTTGATTATGGTAGCTTATGGTGTTTTAAAATAGGTAGTGTGACTCCTCCAAACTTTTCTTCAGTATATTGGTTAACTCTAGTTCTTTTGTCTTTTCACATAAACTTTAAAATCAGTTTACTGACATCTACAAAATAACTCGCTGGGGCTTTGAATAGGATTATATTGTATCTATAGGTAAAGCTGGGGAAAACTGACTTAATACTGAGTTTTCCAACTCATGAAAACAGAATAGCCATTATTTATATTTTGTTATTTTTTATCAGAATTTTGTACTTTCCCCATTTAGATACACAAAAGTATGTGCAATGAATACCTATTTTTTTAAAATTGCAAATGTAAATGGGATTTAAAAAAATTATTTCAAACACCAATTGTTCATAATTGGCATATAGAAAACAATTGACTTTTTTATACTAACTTATATTCTTTATCCTTATTATACACATTTATCTCATTTAATTCCAGGTTTTTGTTTAGTTTTATAGATTCTTTGGGATTCTCTACATAGATACTCATGTCATCTCTGAATAAAGAAAATTTTTCTCATTTTCAATTTATACACCTCCTAATACTTTTTATCTTATTGAATTAGCTAAGACTTCCAGTACAGTGTTTAGAAGTGGTGCAAGAAGATATCACTGTCTTTTTTCTGAAATTAGCATAAAGACTCTCATCAAAAAATATGTTAGCTATAGGGCTTTTTGTAGGTGTCCTTTACCAAACTGAGAGAATTTCCCTGCATTACTAATTTACTGAGTTTTTATCTTAAATGAATATTGGATTTTGTCAAAAGTTTTTGTAGCATATGGGTATATGTTTTCTTTTGTAGCCTTTGGATGTGATGGATTATATTGATTTTTGAATGTTGAAATACTTGGAATAAATTTCACTTGGTTGTGTACAATTTTTCCTATATATTATTGGATTTAATTTGCTAATATTTTTGAGGATACTCATGACATATATTGGTCTGTAATGTCCAATTTCTTGTGATGTCTTTATCTGGTTATGGTGTTAGGGGAATAATGGTTTAATGCAGTGAATTAGCAAGTGACTCCCTTCTTTCTAGTGCTTCCCAAGTAGAGATAGTGGTAAAGAACCTGCCTGCCAATGCAGGAGACATAAGAGATGAGAATCCCCTGGAGGAGGAAATGGCCACCCACTCCAGTGTTCTTGCCTGGAGAGTCCATGGACAGAGGAGCCTGGCAGGCTACAGTCCACAGGTCTCACAGAGTCAGACAGGACTGAGGTGACAGCATGCAACCCCCTTACATTTTCTGGAGGCAGTGGTGAAGGGTTGATACTGTTTCTTCCCTAAATGTTCAGCAAAATAAACCAGCAAAACTATCTGGGCTTGGTGTTTTTTTTAAAGCTATTAACTGTTAATTCCTTTAATAGACTCAGCTATTTAGAATATGTATTTTTCCTTGTATGACAAACTACCAAAACTACTGTTTTATTTCATCAAAGTTATCCAGTTGGGAGCATAGAGTTCACAGTATTCTGTTATTATGTTTTCACTATCCTTAGAATCACAACTGATCGTTATTTCTATTATTAGTCATTTGTATCTTTTTTCTCCTTTCCTTAGCCTCAGTAGAATTTTTGCAATTTTATTGGTCTTTTAAAAGAACTACCTCTTGTTTATTTTCTCTATTGTTTTTCTGTTCTTAATTTTACTGACTTCTGTTCTAACTGCTGTTATCAATATTATTCTATTTTCTTTAGGCTTAAAGTGTTCTTTTTCTAAGGTAAAAACTAAAGATTATTGGTTTACGTCTTTTAAATTTTCTAATGTATAAATGTAATGTTGGTTTTTTTTTTCTGTAAGTGATGTTTTAGCTGCATCTGATAAATTATGGTAATATTTTCATTTTTACTTTGCTCAAAATATAAAAAACTTTCTAATGTTCCTTCATGTATCTGTTATTTTGAATTGTTTAATTCAAACATTTGGGGATTTATCAGCTATATTTTTTATCAACTACCAGTTTTATTTCATTGTTGTTTTGTATAGCTTCTAATCTTTTACATTTGTTATGTTTTATGGAACGTAATATGACCTATTTCAGTCACTATTTCATATGACTTCTAGAAGAATGTGTGTTCTCTTTCATGGATGGAATAGTCTGTAAGTATCAAACAAATTTGATAGTGCTCTTTTGATCATCTATATCTTTATTGTTCTGTCAGAGAGCTGTTGAAGTCTCCAACTATAATAGCTGGCTTGTTTATTTCTACTTTGGGTTCCTTCAACTTTTACCTATCTTGATACTTTATTGTTAGGGGCACATACATACATTCATGATTGTTATGTCTTCTCTAAGAATGGATCCTTTAATATCAAATAATCTTCATGCATGATAATCTTCCTTGTTCTGAAGCTGGCTTTGTCCAAAATCAATGCAGCTTCTTCGGCTATCCTTTGATTAGATTTTGCATGATATATGTTTCTTAATACCTTTCCTGAAAGATTCCTCAATACCTTTATTGACCTAAATCTTTGAAGTAGGTTTCTTGTAGACAACATTTTATTTTTTTTTTTCAAATTCATTCTGGCAATCCCTGTATTTTAAACCCTCACATTTAAAACAATTATTAATACTACTAATTAATATCAATTTGTAACTGTTTTCTAGTCATTGAATTATTCTTTTTTCCCCCATTTTACCGCATTCTCTGCTTTTAGTTGATTTTTACATAATTTCATTTTATCTCCTCTTTTAGCATGTCAATTATTTTTACTTTTTATTGGTTTCTCTAGAACTTATAATTTTTCAAGTCATCCAAACTCACTTTACAAATTACACTATACCACTTCACATGTGGTACAGATTACTTAGATCAGAGTATTATTAATTTCTCCTTCCCGTCTCTTGTGACATTATCATTTGTTTCACTATCCATATGCCATAATCAACCAACATTTTATAGCTATTATTACTTTAGGCATTTTAAGATTATTTAAGAATAATGGGACTGATAATTTTATTTTACCTCATTTATTCTCCAATGCTCTTCTTTATGGCAATCCACATTTCTGACCTGTATAATTCTCCTTCTTCCTAAAGAACTTCTAGCATTTCTTGTACACCACATCTGTCGGTGAGAATTTCCTCATTTTTGGTTTGTCTGAGAGTATTTATATCTCCTTCATTTTTGAAGAATAATTTTATTCTAGGTCGATATTTCTTTTCTGCAACATTTTAAATATTTCACATCATGTTCTCTTTACTTTGTTTCTGATAAGTCCACTGTAATTCTCTATAGTTAATGCATTGTGGGTATTTTTCTAACTTCTTTCAAGACTTTCTCTTTGTCTTTGGTTTCCTTCAGTTGAGGGCTTCCCTGATAGCTCAGTTTGTAAAGAATATGCCTGCAATGCAGGAGACCCCAGTTGGATTCCTGAACTGGGAAAATCTACTGGAGAAGGGATAGGCTCCAGTATTCCTGGGCTGCCCTTGTCATTCAGCTGGTAAAGAATCCACCTGCATGTGGTAGACCTGGGTTCAATCCCTGGGTTGGGAAGATTCCCTGGAGAAGGGAGAGGCTACCCACTCCAGTCTTCTGGCCCGGAGAATTCCATGGACTGTATAGTCAATGGGGTCACAAAGAGTTGGACACAAATGCATGACTTTGACTTTCTTTCAATTGAATAGGTTATGTTTAGGCTTTAATGTTGTTAGTTTGCTTGTGTTTGTGTGCTTTGCATTTTTTCCTGCTTTGTGTTCTCTAAATTCCCACACTTGTGATTTAATGTTTTTCATTCATTTTGAAACAACCTTGACCCTTATTACTTTTAAAATTTCTTATGATCTTCTACTGTCTCTCCTCATTCTGGGATTCCAGTTATATGTATTTCACTTTTAAAAATTGTTTGACAGTTCTTGGATGGTTTTTCATTTTTTATTTTTGTGTTTCATTTTGTGAAATTTCTGTTGGATTGTTTTCAATAGCATCGTTTTTCTCAATTGTGTTGAATCTATTGATGAGTCTATTGAAGTCATTCATTTTTTTTTAAGCATTTCCTTTTGATTCTTATAGTTTTATTTCTCTGCTTATATAACCTATTCTTGCATGACATCTTCTTTTTCCCTGAGAGCTCTTAACATATGAATCACAGTTAAATTCCCCATTTGATAATTTCAACATCTGTGTCCTGAGTCTGGTTTTGCTGATTGTTTTCTCTCTTCAGACTGTGTTTTTCTTGCTCTGTAACATGCACTATAGTTTTTTGGGGTTGTGTCTGGTATTTGGAATTGAGGTAAATAAGCTTTTGGTGTGAGATTTGTCGTAATCTAACTAGGAGTTGTGTTCTGTTTAATGTTTGTACTCCCAGAGGTATCAGAAGTGTTAAATTACTTAGCGTGCTTTTGTCTTCTCTCTTCACTCTGGGTTTCCCTAAGTACTTCTGAGAGAGCTGTTGTCTTGAAGCTCTTTCAACTGTATCCACTGTTATTACAGTGAAGCTTATTGGTGGGATGGTTAGCTTGTGGGGTAATTGAGTGATCCACAACAGTTTTGAATAAGTCTCTGGTTCTGTTTGCCTATGTCTTAGGATTGTGGCCTTTATAAGTGTTTCTTCAGTAGCACAGTTGTTTTTCTCCTTGTCTCCTACCCTTTTCCCTGACTCTAGTGTTCCCAATCTATTTCCCTGAAGCACTGACTGATATTGACAACTGTGTGTGTGTGTTTTCTATCTGGTAAGACTGAATGGCTATAATAGACCAGAGTTATAGGAATGCCCTTCCCTCAAGTTTCCAGGTCTTCTCTCTGAAGATTAGGCCTCAGTTATGGAAAATTCTTTGGGTTTACTTCACAAGGGTCACTCTCCTCCACCACTCCAGTTCCAGAGTCATAAGGGTATCTTTTTTTTTTTTTTCCTCTCAAATCCTTATCATAAGAAACTTGTGAGGTTCTTGTAGGTAAAGCCCACAAAAGTGTGACAGTTTCCAGAAGTTTCTCGCTTTCACTTTATTCTACATTCAACCCATCTCTTCATCTAAATTACAGTTAAATTTTCCTACCAATTTGTAGCTTCTGTTTCAACTAGCAGATCTCACCTGTATCTCAATGGATGTCTGTCTCTCCAGATTTGGGGGTGGTAGTTTTCCCTGCAGCTTCAGGCCTCTGATGTATCCAAGGAAATAATTGATTTTTCTGTTTTCCTACCTTTATCTTGCTGTAAGTACAGAAATAATCACTTATCTCTTCATATTTCAGAGCTGAAACCAGAAGTCTTTTTTTTAATGTAAAAAAGCAAATTTTACTAAATAAGTCCCAGATGGTTCTGATGCATTAGTTTTGACATATTTTATGAAATGTGGTTTACTAATATTATATTTAGGATGTTTGCATCTATATTCATAGTAGTCACATTCTATAAATTCATTTTTAACACTGTTATCAGGTTTAGTTAAGCTATTCTGAGAAAATGGGAATTAATACTATAGTTTTTCCTTAAATACTTGTAAAAATCTACTGGTGAGAACATTCATGACTGGAGTAGTCTCGTTTGGAAGGATTTTCAGTTTGGATTCAGTATCTTTAACAGATAGAGGACAATTTATACTTTCTATTCTTGTGATTTTTTTTTTTCACTAGCTGTGTTCTTAAGGAATTCTTTTCCATTTCATTGATACAGTTGACCCTTGACTAATATGATTCCAACTGTGTAGATCCATTTATTATACAAATTGTTTTCAACAAGTATGTATGACAGGATCTGGTTGAGACTGTGAATATGGATCCTTGGATGCAGAACCACAGACACAGAGTGGTGACTGTAAAGTTATATACAGATTTTCAACTGGGGAGGGAAGACTTACTTGTACCTCTAATTCATGATGTTCAATGATCAACCATATGTTTTAAATGGTTGGCAAATTATTTACTTTTCAAATGTTACTGATATTTAAAATTTTAATTTAGGAAAAATTAAAACTATCTACAAAGGCAAATAAGAGTATTTAAATGACAATGAACTTTATGTTCTCACGTTTATGTTTTTAGGTTTGGATGGTGAAATTTAAAAAAATGTCACATTTGCCAGAAGGACTTCATCCAGGTGTACAAAAATGCTGCATAATGCTACATAATGCTATATAATGCTTTCCTGATAAAATTACCCACTGTTCAGGAAGCTGCAAAAGTGGTTAAAACTGGTTTTTAACTAAATCTTTACATTTAGCAAACACTACTAGAACTGATCTACTCTCCAATCCTTCCAATTGTCTTTATTTAGGATTGATAAAATCAATCCATCCAGTCAACGTCATTTTTGCTTTGATCTAACCCAAATGCTGCTTATTATAAACTTAGTCAAATTTCACTCATCCTCAAAATTCTCTGTAATTTTTTTTCTTCAAGAAGAAAAATGTTGAAATTTCTCTTACCGTTTCTCCCTTACCAGACCAATACTTTGAAGTAAGTTTAGCACTTGGTTTTAAAATTTAAGCTGATTTTTATGTTTCTCACAGTCAGGGCATTGGTATTAATACAGTAAAGGACACACAAAAATCTCTATGCTCAACATGCTTGCATTCTAGTGCAAGAAGGCAAACACTCATTAAAAATATTAAATAGGGTACTTTATATTAGATAATAAGTATTAAAAATATGGAACAGGATACAAAAAAACTTAAACCAGAAATAGAGGGTTTAATATGAAAACAAAAAACTAGAAAGGGAAATACTCACATTATTAGATCTGCAGCACTGCACTAAACATTAATCAGACTAGAGACAAAACTACATCCTCCCATCCAAGACATCTGTAAACATTAATTACTTTGGGAAAATAACTGTCTTCCATTAGCTGATAATCTAAACAGTAAAAAAAAAAATGAAATAAACAGTCAATCAAGGTGCTTTAAGTACACATCAGGCAACTAATAACCTACATTTTACCCTTAAAGTCAAAAATATAACTTAACGTTAAAGGATAAACTTGCAATTAAAAAAATCAATATGGGTGCTATAATATCAATTTTAAACACTACCACTATTATACAACTTGTTCCTTAGAAATGACAAGTATTCAGGTGGTAGATCTCTCCAATAACCCTCAGACTTTATCTAAATTACACTTGTTCTTCCACTCTAATACCATCTCTACTTTCTTGATAGAGAATCACTGTATAAATTGAATTGCAAGCTAAATATTCTCTGGATGGTCTAGGCTTCAAGTCCTTGAGGACTCCCCTCCACATAAAGAATGTGGATAATTTGGAAACTGATACACTGCTATTTTTGTATCTAAATTGAGCCCAAACTGAAGATCTCAAGGAAGTACCCATTCCAGTGCACAAGAATTTCTACTCACATAGGCATGACTGTTTGGGCTAAACACAGTTTAGATTTATCCATCTAAGTTGCTACTCAAACTTCCACTGTATCTTCTAAAACCAGGAACTGAGGACCAAAAATGGAAGTAAAAAACTTATACCGGTCCTTATAATAGCTTAACCCTCCAATTCCAAAAACCTACTTGACAGAGACAGAGATTTGTTTAAGACCTCAGAGCCATAAATAGATAGTTTTTCCCAGTTTCCCTATAGTACAACACCCATACCATTTTATTTTCAGTAACTCCTCGAGGCAGTATACTTTATAGCGGTAGATTCATGATCTAGTTTTTTGTTAGTGTCACTCTGGATCAAAAGAAAATCAACAGCATATTTAGACTATGTCCCAAGGCAAAATACATCCACAAGGCAGAACTCATTACATTCCACAGATCTGATTAGTGACAGAGATGTAAGAGAGTGATATAGAGTGATAGTAAGTACACTTTGAATGTAGTCCACGGTTTTTGAATTCTTTAAGAATAAACAGGTTCATAAGAGAGTGATACAGAGTGATTATAAGTATACTTTGATTGTAGTCCATTATTTCTGAAATCTTTAAGAATAAACAAGGTTCCTGATTTCTGCAGGAGCCTCAACAAAGAATGGTCAGCAAATTAAGTAACTTTAGAGTGCTTTGAAGTTTTCTAAAGAGGTTACTGTTATAAAAGTAAACACCTATCAAGAGAGGATACCATGAAAGCTAAATAAATGCCCTAACAGGGAGCACTCACTAATATCCTATCCCTCATGATTATATTTTTTGAGAGATTTAAATAGCCTGTTGGCTCCATTGGCTCCAGAGTTATCACAGTTACTGGGAGAAATCTGCAGGTAAATTACATGAGAATAATCTCTACCACTCTAATTATGGATACTTAGCCATACTAGGAGACATCAAATGGAGAACTGCAAACATTTAACATGAAATTATCTACCACAGCAAAGACAAATTGACTACTGTATATAATCAGCCCAGTGGAGAAACTTTACAAAGTCACTGAGGGAATCTGTGGTTAATGTCTCATTTGTAACTTAAAGGTGGGGTATGGATAAGAGCCCAAACCTTAGAATTTCTTTAAACATGTCCAAACAGATTTCATACTTTCTGGAATGTGCTTTAAATATATATCATAATTGCTTATTTGGGGGGGGGGAGTGGTGGGACTAAAGCCTTGTTGGAGAATTCCAGCTCTGCCAGTAGCAATATATTACACGATTTTGTGTTCCCAAACTATTTATGAGATAATACTAGGCACAATCCTTTTACTGACACTGTAACTGAAGTTTTGCATATCTCTTCCAGTCACACAGTAACCTTACTGTCCACATTGCTTCAATCTTCATGAAAGATAGAAAAAACAGAAATCTTAAGGTCAAATTAGCAACATTCTCAGCTTCATTCAAACTCCCATGGCATAATGATTGCTTTAATGACAACGAGCTTAATTCTTGGGGTTCATTGAATTGTTCCTTTTAAGTTAGTAACAGGACAAGTCTAGTACTATCACCTCTACTTCTGGACTCTGCTCTATTGTAAGAAATCCTGGCCAAATATTTCAAATGAGTCATCAGTAATTCATCCAGTTGTATTTATAATAAAACTTTCTACCAATTCCTGTCTGAGTAAGGTGGACAAACTTGGTGTTCTGATTCAACTTCATCGGAATCCTCAGAGACCACCACATAGCTGTCTTGACTTTGTTGCAATAAATAATCATAGCAGTTCAACAAGTAGAGATTTATGCCAGCTTGATTTTAGGTTAGGGTATCCTTTAAGTCAATTGACACAAATGATTTTCCTCAATAATCTCCTAAAAAGTGAGTGTTAGTCTCTCAGTCTTTTGTGACTTTGTGACTCTGTGGATTGTAGTTCATGAGGCTCCTCTGCCCATGGAATTCTCCAGGCAGGAATAATGGATTGGGTAAGCCAGTTCCTTCTCCATGGGATCCTTCCAACCCAGGGATCAAACCTGGGTCTCCCGCACTGCAGGCAGATTCTTTACCATCTGAGCCACCAGGGAAGCCCTAATATTCTCTTAAACAACTGTTAAATTCTGGAGGTCTGCTCTAAAATTTGGGAGAGAAAAATAGCCTTCAAACTCTGGGGTGGGGGGAAAGCCTTATCAAGTACTATTGAGGATGGTGAGGCTGGTGCAGAAGTAAAATTTCACAAGGTTGATACTTAAGTGTGATGTCTTTCAATCAAAGAGGGATAAACCATCTTAAATCATTACTGGAGACCTCAAGCTAAGAAGTCTTAGGAATCCATTAGAAGCAGATATTCTTTGGAAAGAAATGGCTTCTCCTTAAGATCCACAAAAAAAATATGACAAACTGTCACGGTTTAATTTGTATTCCTTCATTGTTTATTTTCTTATCTACCTGGTTTAAGGTTTTGGTTACATTTAATTATGTTACTTATAAGGCATTTGTTATTTATATTACCTTATTATCTTGCATGTAATCACTCCTTAGTATGAGTCTAATAAAAACACATAACATACAATTTATGTGTGAAGGGTTAAAGCATATAATCAAACTGTTGAATTTGTACACATTTTCCATGGTGAGCCACCCAATTTCTCTTGGTTTCAATTCTTTGAAATGAATCAGAAACTTGAGGCCCAACCACTGAAGACAAGGCAAACACAACATACTAGACAGACAGAAATCTAAAATTACTATCCTGTCGTATCTCATAAAGGAGTTTCTTATGTCTAGGAAAACAATACTGGCAGGTCTTTGGTGGAAGTCAGCTTTTGTAACTGAACTTTCACAGGAATAGAATTTCATGAGAACTACAGAGCAAACAATATCTACTTGGAGGTGTCTAATTTTCTCAGATTTCATAAAATACACTATTTTTGCTTTAGATCTATCAATGATATTGATACTACAACATTTATTTTCTAGCACCAAAAGATTCTTGATCAATAACACTGAGACATTAAAAAAAAATCTGACAGTCTCCTAGGGGTATTTTGGCTTTAAACAGATCACTGTGTAGTTCTGAAAGACTGGTATTGGATTAGTGAAGCAAAAGTTTCTTGGTAACATCCTGCACACTGGAGGAATCTGCTACCTCGATAAACTAAGTTCTGCCGTCAGTATACTTTCAGACATCACCCAGATTGTATTTTGACCCATCAGTTTCTCCTCTAAGAAGAGATCCTCAGATAATTTAATTCTAGAAGAAAAAAAATTAGATCTTGATGTTAGAATCCAGCCTTACCACTCAAGGGGAACTCTGTATTGCTTACTTTCTCAAGTTCCCACAGTGAAAAGATCTAACTTGAATGAAATTTCAGAATGTACTGCCCTCTGTGATATACTCCCGAGACTCTCTGCCAAGGTGGGCTCTTACTGTCTTAAAAGGAACAAGTTTTGGTGATATTTTTCAGGAGCCAGCACTTGCTATATGTAATGTAATCAATTATTTTTAAATGTATGTTTTCTCAAAGAGTCACAAGCAATTTTTACTGAGTACATACATAATGTGCCAGATGTTATTATCTCTTTTAATTTTGGTAATGGCTGGCACATCTCACTTCCAATCACTAGAGAGACAACCAGGAAACCACGGTGAATGGGAATTGGAATCCAGAGAATCTATTCTAGCACTCATTTCGTTAATGAATATGCAATTGTGCCTACTAATATATTCTATTTCCATGATTGCAGGGACCCTTACTATCTTGCTCACAGCTATTTCTCCACTGCTTAGAAGAGAAACTTTTTCATACTACATGATCCACAAATATTTTTAGGGTGAATAGATGAACTTAAAGTATATTCTATGCTGGTACACAGTGATATCCGAGAATGTAGGCTTTGAATCCAGAAGTTCAAAGTTAAGACTAATATATATGCTAGTGAAGTCGCTCAGTCATGTCTGACTCTTTGTGACCCCATGGACTATAGCCTATCAGGCTCCTCTGTCCATGGGATTTTCCAGGCAAGAGTACTGGAGTGGGTTGCCATTTCCTTCTCCAGGGGATCTTCCCAACCCAGGGATCAAACCCAGGTTTCCTGCATTGTAGGCAGACACTTCACCATCTGAGCCACCAGGGAAGACACTAATATATATGCTACTTGGTAATTATTTACCTTATTTTTTTGTGACAGAGAAAATAATATCTAGGTTTGCTCTAAAGATGACATGGTAGGATTATATTAAGCAGCAACCATAGGGGCTTCCCAGGTGATCCTAGTGGTGAAAAATCTGTCCTCCAGTGCAGAAGAAGCAGGAAACATAGGTTCGATCCCTGGGTCAGGAAGAACCTTTAGAGTAGGAAATGGCAATCCACTCCAGTATTCTTGCCTGGAAAATTCCAAGGACAAAGGAGTCCATAGGGTCTCAGAAAGTCAAGTACAACTAAGTGATTGAACACACAGGGGCTAGAATAGATTGGTTCAATAAAAATAGTGTTTATGTTGATGATTCTTTCATTGTTTTCTCCCTCTCAGTGTTTTTCTTCCCTATATATGATTTCATTAAATGACATACTCCCTTACTTTCTTACACTTCAGTTTATTTCTGGTTATTTAGTAGGTATATAAAATAAACTGTTCTATAGTTTTAGTTTTCTGATTTTTTAATTTTAGAGGTTTCTGAGTATCTAGAGACAAGGCATGAAAGTGGATCATAACCATTTAATGCCTCTTACATCTCAGCCAGAATCAGGGATTTAAAGGGCAGAGAAAAAGTAGGTGGAGTATGTGAGGGAGTAAGCTTATATTTTTATTGGAGTAGGCATTCTACCCAGCTGCTGTAGAGGTGGCTGCTCTGTCACTAGGGCAATGTATGTCCCAAGACACCTTCCTTGAGCTCTAAACATTGGAGTTTCTCTTTAAGTGGAAGTAAGGCATACCTAGATGTACATACATAGATTATATAAGAAAGATGACAATAGATACAGGGTAAACATGAGGCTGGTATGTAGCAAAATTTCATTAAGTGGTAATGAAAGGATAGCCTTATCACATCTATTTCTGCATTTATTTGCTCATTCAATGTATAATGTTAATCAAACAACAAATAACCCTTCCAAAGTAAAGAACTGTATCAGTTTAAGCACATACAGCATTATGTTTGTAATCTTTTTAAGATGGGCTAAGAAAAGACCCATCATGACCTCCAAAATGAAATATCATCATTATTTTAGCTATGGGTTCTCTCCAGATACAACTGTCTCTTTCACAGAGAAACTAAAAGAAACTTCCCACAGCAGGTAGGGGGCAAATCCTCTTTGTCCATTCACTCAATCATTCACATTTTTGGTAATTTATCCAACAGATAAGCACTGCTATAGCATGTACTCTATGCCCAGTACTGTACTAGATATAAGAAGAGCATAATCCTTCCTCTGGCTGATTTCATGGAACAGCATAGTGCTGACAGACAATGTGAAGTTGTTAATGCACTCCTGTCATCTACATCATACCTGCATCTCTGACACTAACCTCAAATTATCTTTCTTCATTATATCCTTTGAACTTTACACATCTGTTCATACTCAATAAAACTCACATCAGATTGAAAGAATAATGTATATGTGTGTGTATGTATGTATGCAGTTGCATATTCTTGAATCTATATATACCTTTTTATGTGTATATGTATAACATACATATGTGTCTAAATATGTAATACATATAATTGTCCATTTCTTTAATCATTGTATTTACTGAACACATACCATGACCAGAAAAGAATGAGAAGTACTAGTATCTTAATATGAAAAACATAGTCTCAAGCTTAGTTTATCAAGGATGAAACATTGACAATAATTCAAATAAAAACGGTCTCTAAACAAAATTACAAAGAAGTCTAAGAATAATGACATAACTTGTCCCTGAAGTTTTATGCAGATAATATTTTTTCTAACTTTTTCTCAAATTATGCCTCTAATTTTGTTAATGATGAATCTAACTGTCCTCTAAACCCAGGTAGAGGAAGGTCACTATTACCTAAAAGAGCTTGGAACATGCTGAAGAGGGTTCCCTGTGATCTGACACCAGGTATCCTGTCTCGAGAAGGATTCTCTAGAACAGTTAGAGGTCAGAAAATATTGTTAGAGACAGAAAATACTGAGCCCTGCCATTTTAATTTGTATAAATATAACACGCAGTTCAAGAACCTCAGATATGCAGATGACACCACCCTTATGGCAGAAAGTGAAGAGGAACTAAAAAGCCTCTTAATGAAAGTGAAAGTGGAGAGTAAAAAAAGTTGGCTTAAAGGTCAACATTCAGAAAACGAAGATCATGGTATCTGGTCCCATCACTTCATGGGAAATAGACAGGGAAACAATGGAAACAGTGTCAGACTTTATTTTTCTGGGCTCCAAAATCACTGCAGATGGTGACTGCAGCCATGAAATTAAAAGATGGTTACTCCTTGGAAGAAAAGTTATGACCAACCTAGACAGCATATTGAAAAGCAGAGACATTACTTTGCCAACAAAGATCCATCTAGTCAAGGCTATGGTTTTTACAGTGGTCATGTATGGGGGTGAGAGTTGGACTGTGAAGAAGGCTGAGTGCCGAAGAATTGATGCTGTTGAACTGTGGTGTCGGAGAAGACTCTTGAGAGTCCCTTGGACTGCAAGGAGATCCAACCAGTCCATTCTGAAAGAGATCAGCCCTGGGATTTCTTTGAAGGAATGATGCTAAAGCTGAAACTCCAGTACTTTGGCTGCCTCATGCGAAGAGTTGACTCATTGGAATAGACTCTGATGCTGGGAGGGATGGGGCAGGAGGAGAAGGGGACGACGGAGGATGAGATGGCTGGATGGCATCACTGTCTCGATGGACATGAGTCTGAGTGAACTCCGGGAGTTGGTGATGGACAGGGGGGCCTAGCGTGCTGTGATTCATGGGGTTGCAAAGAGTCGGACACAACTGAGTGACTGAACTGAACTGACTGAACATGCAGTTGGTATTGCTTCCCATATGGTCTACTCAGAACAAAAACAGCTTCTTCTTTTAAGAGTTGTCAATATTGCATTTATATGTTTGCAAATAAAATTTAAAAAATCATTACTCTAATTGCAATTAGAGAAATGTGTTTTCCTTCAACTGGTACTACTTTCATTTAGGTGGATGAAACCTTTCCATTTGTAGTATATGCTAATGTCCTATTTCTATTATATATTATATATTAGAGACAGTTTCTTTTTCAAGTTTGTTCCTTTTGTTTATTTTATAAGTGCTAGGAAGAGGAATATTAATTTAATTTTATATACTCAATTCTACAATAACCTGAAAAGAGGCTCACTGAGATGAAGGCTGAGCAGGCAGGGTGGAGGTTGGGAGCTCACACCTATTTCAGCGGAAATGAATCAAGGCAAAAAAGAGTAATTTGTGTGCCTAACACATATTACATTCTTTACTCTCTAGTTTTTTTGAGGAAGTTCTAACATACTCTTATATTCCATGTCTAACTGGTTGGGCTTTCCAATGGAAAATTGCCAATAATTTTGAGATTATACCAATGCAGTGCATTAACATAGCTTTCTGGATATTCATGACCTGAAGTCTTTGAATCTTTATCAAAAAATGTAATAATGTTAACAGTATGGTAGTCAGCCACATGGTGCCACCACAATGAAATAAGTGCCATCCCAAGCTGCTCTTTTAAGAGCAAGGAATAGCACACAGCTTTGTAGAGTCTTTTCTGCATATAAAATGTAGGAATCTGAAGGTCAAATGGTCATGAATGTAGAAAATTTGTGATAGCCGTATTCTTTCCAAGTCAGAGTGAGATGAGGAATCTTCACCAGCACCTCCAGATGTACACTTATTTCCTGAATCACTGACCCTTAAAAGAGTCCATTTAGGAGGTTATTTGCCTCAGGAAATAAGTGATGCATTACTACTCCTTTCAGCAGCCTGAGGCCAAGACAGAAATAACTACTTTTTCTCTAAAGGTAGAGTCTTGATTTAAACACCATGATAAATAATAGTGCCCAATTATGTTTCATATCTCAAGATGTCTCCCCAATCAAATTGCTTATGTGCTTCAAGAGAACTGCATATACAAATTTGAAATCTAAAGCCTAACACTGAAGTCCTGATAGAAGGAATTTTTAAGTCATAATAGTCCGTAAAGAAGGAACTCTCCAACTACTGTCATCATATATCTTTTAAAGCCCCTAGAAAACTGAACTCTTTTGATCACTGAACATACTCTAGCAGGGAGGGAGTCATTCATGTTGTCTATCAGGTTATAATGCATATTAGGTGATATGTAGGATTGTTTGATAATGTAAGCCTGTGGTAATTATTGACACACATGGTCATACAGTCTTGCATTAGCACACTTGGCACACTGGTGGCACACTGGTGGCAGGTGGTTGCATTTAAACTTTACAGCTGCCTGGCGATTTTTGCAGCTAACTTCATTTCCCTTTCTCTTAGAGAACATTCTCTTCTAGACTATGAGGTATTGGAAGAGCTGATAATCATGAGGTACCCTACCTCCACTGGAGATATAACCAGACTACTCATAGTTCCTCTTTTTGAGTCAGTGAACATCTTATTGACTCAAGTCAGGCCCACTCCTCCACTCTTGGACTTCTACATAGAAAAGGGGGGAGAAAAAAGTTCACATTTTACTCAAACTGAAAAATAGATAAACTGTCTTTAGAACTTTTTTTTTTTTTTNAGATATAACCAGACTACTCATAGTTCCTCTTTTTGAGTCAGTGAACATCTTATTGACTCAAGTCAGGCCCACTCCTCCACTCTTGGACTTCTACATAGAAAAGGGGGGAGAAAAAAGTTCACATTTTACTCAAACTGAAAAATAGATAAACTGTCTTTAGAACTTTTTTTTTTTTTTTGCCAGTCATCTAAATAAAAAAGATGCAGAATTAAAGCCAAGAAACATAACCAAGAGATGCGAAATGAGCAGAAGTCAGATGCTTCTTTAGATCCTGGACTCCTGGATTCCAGAGACTGAGGCTAGACTCATCATGGTTATAGAAGCTTAAGAATTTCCTTTTCTTCTTATAAGGTATTGTGTAGTATATCTTTCCTTTATAACCAACAGATATGACTAATCAAGATAATTATGAGGAAATGAAAAGAGTGACTAATAATATCAAGACTGAAGAATTATATTATTTCCAGGTGCTTCTTGAACAGTTCTTTTTGAGAATATACTACTTCCAATGGGGGAAAAAGATAAAAGTGATGTGAAGGAAGTACCATGGAGCAAGAGGTGACAATCAAATTCTCTTTGATATGTAATTATTGTTGATTACACAGTGTATGTGGTACTTCAAAACAGAATCCAATGATGAAATAAATGCACTAATTTGACTTTGTGTAATATCATATATTTGTAAAGATATTAAAATTAAGGATAGTTATATAAATGTAATATGTAACTAGGAGATTAAAGACTGAGATTATGACAACAAAACGAAGCAAGATGTGGACAGAAACGAGGTCAAATGGTTAAGCAAATAGTTCTGCAGTTAAGATATATCTGGGTTCAAATTTTGCCTCAATCAGTTACTATAATGACTACCATTATTGTTGTTGTTCCCAGCATCTGTTCACTCCAAGTTGCTTTATATGTTTATGAAGACATTTATTATTTAAAAGAGCAATTTGAGAAAGGCAGTATGAGTATATTCACAATTTAGACACATATATTATATGTCAAATTTGTACTATTTTAAAACATATGGGTTAATTGGAAAATTTTTAAAGTTCAAGATTTACAAACATTTCAGCACACACTCTATCACCTTTAATTGCACACTTAATAATAAAAACATTTATTGTCATAGTTATTAATTATTTTATTACATGAATAAGGAATCCATCTGTGTAGTTGCTAAGTTGTGTCTGACCCTTTGTGACCCCATGGACTGTAGCCTGTCAAGATCCCCCTGTCCATGAGATTTTCCAGGCAAGAATACTGGAGTGGGTTGCCATTTCCTCTTCCAGGGGATCATTCTGACCCAAGGATTGAACCTACATCTCCTGCACTGGCAGGCAGGCTCTTCATCAGTGAGTCACAATGAGTCCCCTAAATCTGTGATTTTGTTTTTATTTTGCATGTGCATTCATTTGTATCATTTTTAAATGGCACTTAAGTGCTATCATACAGTATCATACAAGTCTCTTATCCACTCTTGGCTGCTGCAATGCTGTGGCATGGAGGTGGTGGGAATAGAGCATTACCAGGTAGCTAATGGGATCATTCACAGGAAAGCAGTCAATGCTGCTTCCCAGTGGACAGTTGTGACCACTGAGCAAGGAGTACAGTGTATGAACAGGGCTCTTCAGGACTGGGGGCAGGGACAGAGGGTGGACTAGGTGCTCCTTGAGTTCCCAAAGTTGGGTTAGAAGGGAAAGAAGAGTAGTGACAAAGACTCCCCTTGTCCTAAAATAGTCAACCTGACACTGAATCCCAAATGCCTGTCCACTGCTGGGAGATAATAATTAGAAGGCACACCCTAGATATGTGATATTTTCTTCTTTCAAAAAAGAAAGTCTCTATTAAGTTGATCAAGTTAAAATTTATGTTTGCTTCACCATATAATTTAAAGGTATGTATGTAACCTAAGCAAAATACACATGCAATGTATCTTCTAAATGAGTAAAAGGGAGGAAATACAAGTTACATAAAACCAGATTAAAATCATATAAAACACCATAAGTCATTTTAAAACAAGAGGATTATAAAATGGCATATGCAAATAAAAACAGCACTGCCTGTCATATAAATGAGAATAAGAATATAATATCTCATCTAAAAAGTGATATTAACTTTAAAAATATAATGCAACAAAATGTTTTTCAAAATCATATACCAGAGATTTAAAAAGAGCTTTCAATAGAAAAATAAGATGACTGCAATCCACAGGAAGATAAAATTGAATTGATTCCATTAAGGGTAAATACCATAGGATCAGATTTTGTAAAGCAAAAATTGCACAAAATCCATGAGATTGAAAGAAAACTACAAAGAAGCTTTAAAGCATTTTATCCAGTGATGGAATTCCAGCGGAGCCAATTAAAATCCTAAAAGATGATGCTGGTAAAGTGCTGCAGTCAATATGGCAGTGAATTTAGAAAACTCAGCAGGGGACACAGGACTGGGAAAAGGTCACTTTCATTCCAATCACAAAGAATGTTCAAACAAAACTACAACTGTGGTCATTTCACATGCTAGCAAGGTAATGATCAAAATCCTTCAAGCTAGACTTCAACAGGACATGACCTGAGAGCTTCCAGATGTACAAGCTGGATTTAGAAAAGGCAGAGGAACCAGAAATTCAATTGCCAACATCTGCTGAATCATGGAAACAGCAAAAGAATCCCACAAAAACATCTACTTCTGCTTCATTAACTAACTATTGATGATGTGGATCACAACAAACTGGAAAATTCCTAGAGATGGGAATACTAGACCACCTCACCTGTCTCCTGAGAAACCTGTATGCAGGTCAAGAAGCAACAGTTAGACCCGGACATGGAACAACGGACTGGTTTCAAATTGGGAAAGGAGTACATCAAGGCTGTATACTGTCATCCTGCTTATTTAACTTATATGCAGAGTACATCACACGAAATGCCAGGCTGGATGAAGCACAAGCTGGAATCAAGATTGCCAGGAGAAATATCAATAACCTCACTTATGCAGGTGACACCACCTTTACGGCAGAAAGTGAAGAAGAACTAAAGAGTCACTTGATAAAAGTGAAAGAAGAAAGTGAAAAATAGGCTTAAAACTCAACATTTGGGGATTTCTTGAAGATGGCGGAGGAATAGGACGGGGAGACCACTTTCTCCCCAGCAAATTCATCCAAAGAACATTTCAACGTGGAAGAAAATCTACAAAACAACTTCTGAATGGTGGCAGAGGTCGTCAGGCATCCAGAATAGCAGAACATTGTCTTCAAAAACAGGTAGGAAGAATACAAAAGATGGAGAAACAGACAAAGGAGCTAGGGAGGGAGCTCCATCCCGGGAAGGGAATCCTGTCCCGGGAAGAGAGTTTTAAGAAAGAGAGGCATTTCCAAACGCCAGGAAAAGCTCTCACTGCCGAATTTGTGGCGAGCCTTGAAAGCACAGAGGGCAACATAATAGGGAAGAAAAACAAACAAAAAAATTAATTAAAACTAACAGATTACGAGCCCAACGGTAACTCCCCCAGCGGAAAAGACAGAGCAGATACCTGCATCCGCCATTAGCAGGTGGGGGCTGGGCAGGGAGCCGCGCGAGATGCTGGCTGCAGAGCAAAAGAATCAGGCCTGAATGCCCTGTGCATAACCTGAGCTAACTAACTTGGGCTAGCACACCAGACCGTGGGACAGTTACCATGCGAAAAGCTCTGACGTAAGACACTGCCAGGACTGCACACAGAACAAAGGACGGAACAGAAACAGCCGCTGCAGACCATCCACCGTCGGTGGCAGGCAGCCAGAGCTGTAAGGGCTAGAAAGTGGCAATCGCGGAACCAGAGACTTTGCTTGCCAAACTCCAGACAGGCTTCTCTGCTAACTAAGACTTTGGGGTGGTGGACAAACACTTTCTGCCTAAGAAAGGGATGCCAGCGGTACACCCAGNAGGGATGGTGTGGGGAGGGAGGGGGAAGGGGGGGTCCGGATTGGGAACTCAGGTACACTTATGGCTGATTTATGTCAACCAACCTAGACAGCATATTAAAAGGCAGAGGCATTACTTTGCAGACAAAGGTTCATCTCGTCAAAGCTATGGTTTTTCCAGTAGTCATGTATGGATGTGAGAATTTGACTATAAAGAAAGCTTAGCATCAAAGAATTGATGCTTTTGAACTGTGGTGTTGGAGAAGACTCTATTAGAGTCACTTGGACTGCAAGGAGATCCAACCAGTCCATCCTAAAGGAAATTAGTCCTGAATATTTACTGGAAGAACTGATGCTGATGCTGAAACTCCAATACTTGGGCCACCTGATGTGAGGAACTGACTCACTGGAAAAGACCCTGATGCTGGCAAAGACTGAAAGCAGGAGAAGGGGACGACAGAGGATGAGATGGTTGGATGGCATCACTGATTCGAAAGACATGAGTTTGAGCAAGCTCCAGGAGTTAGTGAGGGACAGGGAAGTCTGGTGTGCTGTAGTCCATGCAGTTACAAAGAGTTGGACATGACTGAGCAACTGAGCTGAATTGAACAGCTGCTATGGAGAACAGAGTGGAGATTCCTTAAAAAACTGGAAATAGAATTGCCATAAGACCCAGAAACCTCACTAATGGGCATACACACCAAGGAAACCAGAATTGAAAGAGATATATGTACCCCAATGTTCACTGCAGCACTATTTACAATAGCTAGGACATGGAAGCAATCTAGATGCCCATCTACAGATGAATGGATAAGGAAGTTGTGGTACATATACACAATGGAATGTTACTCAGCTATGAAAAGGAAAACATTTGAGTCAGTTCTAATGAGATGGATGAAACTGGGGCCTATTACAGAGAGTGAAGTTAAGTCAGAAAGAGAAACACTAATACAGTATATTAACTCCTATATATGGAATTTAGAAAGATGGTAATGACAATCCTATATGCAAGGCAGCAAAAGATACAGATGGAAAGAATAGACTTTTGGACTATGTGGGAGAAGACAAGAGTGGGATGATTTAAAAGAACAACATTGAAAGATGTATATTACCATATGTAAAATAGACTACCATCACAAGTTTGATGCATGATCAGGGCACCCAAAGCTGATTCTTTGGGATAACCCAGAGGGATGGGATGGGGAGGGAAGTGGGAGGAGGGTTCAGGATGGAGGGACACATGTGCACCTATGGCTGATTGATGTTGATGTATGGCAGAAACCACTACGATATTGTAATTACCTTCCAATTAAAATAAATTGATTAATTAAAAAAACAATGTGATGAACATCCAAGGGGTAAACAATAAAATTATGATCTTCAGACTAACCAATAGTATTTACATATTTCAAAGATTGCTATAAGTATTAATATTGTAATAATGGTTATATAAAATGTTAAGAATAGAAAATCAGGGTAAAGAATACACAAGTATTCTCTGTACTATTTTTGAAAATGTCTTATAAGTCCTGAAATAATTTTAAATTATTTCAAAATAAGAAATAAAATTTTAGGAAAAATTAAACAGAAACTTTGCCAAAGATTTATAACTGGCAGCTAATCTTATAAAAATTTATCTTAAGTGACCAAACTGTAAACTAAAGTCACAATAAGATAACATCTCATACTTACTCAAGTGAGTATAAAGAATGACAACTTCAAATGTTGGTGATGATGAATAGTAGAAAATATCATATATCAAAGGTGGTGAGTGTGAAAAGTTTCCACCTATTTAGAAAACTCTGACAGTTTCTCATAAAATTAAGCAAACTATATCTTACAATCAAGCAAATTCCATTTTTAGGTAATTGCATAAAAGATTTGCCAACATATTCAAAATAGCTAAAAACTGGAAACAACCCTCAAGCCCATCAACAGGAAAATGAATAATAAACTGTAATAGTCCCATTCAATGGAATATTACTCTACAACTAAATAGAAAAAATTTAAACTTACTGGTACAGGGAATAATATGTGTAAATCTCAATATCATTATGATGAGTAGAAGAAGTCAGACATATACTGTGTGATTTAATTTTTAATTACAAGAACAGGTAAAACTAATCTATGATGATAGAAATCAGAATATTGTCTCCTATGAGAATTAGGCTTAGGAGAAAGGAAGCAGGAGAGGAAGCTCTCAAGTAATAAAAACATTCTACCTCTTGAATAAGGTAACAATTACATGGCTATATACTTTTAAGAAAACTCATTGAAATACACAATTAAGATGCATGCATTTAACTATATAAATTTTACCTGCATAAAAGTATAAATATTAAAAAGAAAGTTCTCATTACTGATATATGTTAGAAATATTAAAAATATTTATATATTACATAAACATATAAAATAAAAGGAAGTACAGAACATTACGTAAGTATGTGTGGGTGAGTGTACCTATGTATATAATCACACACATTTTGGGATGTGTGTGTATTTGTGATGTGTGTATACATATGCTTGAAGGGAGACACAAGAAACCATAACACTAGCTGTCTCCAGGAAAAGGGAAATTGGGTGGCTATGGAAGATAGAACTGAAAAGGTAAATTACCTTTCACTGAAAATCCCTTTGTAAATTTTGAATTTTGTAACATATAGTATGATTTTTAAAATGAAAATGAAAAATGTAAAATGCTTCTGGAGGAAATCAGTGTTATGAATTCTCTAACTTATTTAAAAATACTTTAAAAGCATTATGAAGTGAATATGGCAAAATGTGGTAGAACCTGGATTACTGGTATTTGCAAGGTCATAGTTCTTTTCTCCTTATACTCTGTATGCTTACAATGTGTTAATTATGAATTTTTATAAAAATCAGAACAGAGGAAGTCTTTCATTACCAAGAACAACTTAAAATCAATGAATTACACATGTTTAAGAATTCATTAGGAAAAAACCCACAAGGGAATGTAGAAAAAATAAATAAATTAAAACATTAAAAAGATACACTGATAAGTAAATACCAGAGAGCTGACTGGGGAACAGGGGAATGGACAGCAAGTGATACTAAAAATCCATGAGTCAAACTTATTACATTAAAAAAAGACATAGCAGAAATAACCAAAACTGGATGAAAATGGGTATTAGTTGAAATGAGAGAAATTAATGAACATTTTGTATTACTTCATTCTACTGTGTTTGAAAATCTACTTGACTGTGATTTTCTACTAGGAAACAAGTTAAATGTAAGGTATAAAACAAAAAAATTAGCAATTACCATAGAAAGTGTGAAGACCACCAAAAACACAAAGGAGAGTTCAGATGACTTAAATTATGTGTTTGCTTAACTGCTGATGAAAGCTAAAGCTTTCCAACCTATTTGAGAGCATAGAATAAAAAAATCCTAGAATTATTTAAACACAATCAGAAAATCCAATATAAAATCATGACAAAAATAGAACAAAAAATAAAACTACAGATAAATTTCAGTTAGCAGGATGTCTGAAAAAATTCCAAATCAAGCTAAGATACTCATAATTCAATAGTGAATATAAAAACCAACACTTTTTTAACCAAAAGGAATTTGTTGAATGAACAATAAAAGGAATAAAAAAAATTTTCAATACTAAAAATGGATTATTTCACAATGGCAAAAGTTTAAAGAATAACATAATTGTTTATGCAAAAAGCATTGGTTATATCTACCACTTGGTTTTGATTACAATTTCTTAAGAAATATATAAGAGGTAAGAGACTTTACCTAACATAATATATAAGAATCTGAAATTTAAAATTAGCATTTTGATGACTGAGATCATTTACATCAAAATAACTTACCTATTGGAACTAATAAGACCTGATACCACCCCCAGCAGGGTCTTATAAACAAGACAGAACTGTAAACCAACAAATACACTTAAGTTTGTTCATCTACCCAAACAGTTCTTCTATCATTGATAACATATTATTCACATAGGGAAACAGCTCATTCATCAGACAAAAATCTGATTATCTCAATTCAATCAATGTTTTCATCTTACTCTTTCATCAAGTTTAAACTCTCACAGGATGAATCTTGCCCACTCCTAACCAGTTCCTTGCTTCCCTGGTGACTCAGTGGTAAAGAAAACCACCTGCCAACACAGGAGATGTGGATTCAATCCCTGGGTCGGAAAGATCCCCTGGAGAAGGAAATGGAAACTCACTCCAGTATTCTTGTCTGGGAAATCCCATGAACAGAGGAGCCATGGGGTTGCAAAAGAGTTAGATATGACTTAGTGACTAAACAACAGGACAGTTTTCTGCCTTGAAAATCCTACCTTAAACCATCATCCCATCCCTCACGACCTTAATTTCCTGCTTTTGAAATACTACTAAACCTTGTCAAAGTGCTGTTTTCCCTTTCTGCTATAGTTTTAATAAACTCACCTTTGCTTGCTTATAGCTGTCTCTGAGAGTCTTTTTGCGTAATAGACCAGAAACAACATGCTGGTCAAACCAAGCAGGGTCCATTAAAACCTAACTAGATCAAGGGTGGGTGATATTTCCATAATCCAGATAATCTGGGAGAGGAGAATCACAACTATCAGTATTTTCAAAGGATGTAGTATGTAATTTGAAAAAGAAAAAATGAAACTCCATGAAAAAGAGGAAGGAGACCACTTACCCCTAAAACAACACAAAACTTTTCAGATACAGAAAAATTATTAAGTAAGAAAATAAGCTGAAAGAAGATACTCCTGCCACAAAGTGAAAATATTAACAATAATTAAAATTATTGAATAAAAAGTAAGACATACCTTGTCCTTGAATAGGAAGACTATTATTAAAAACCAATTCTCCCCTAAATTAATTTATTAAAAGTTGATGAAATTGCAGTCTAAACTGTAATTTCTTCTAAGAGAAGACACGAGACAGGAGGCAGAAGAAGAGACACACAGACCCACAGAACAAAAATGGAGTCAGTCACAGATGAGAATACAGCATATGTGCAAGATGGCATTACAGATAAATGGGCAATTATTGGCAAATAATCGCAGGTAATGGCAAATAACTTGGCAACTTTAAGATTTCAAATAAAAAAATTTCTGTGATTTAAGAACTTTAATTAAAAAAACACAAAAGAATTAGAAGTTAACATAGGTGAAGAGTTCTATGGGATCAGTATAAATCTTTCCAAAATGACATGAACTCAGAAGCCATAGAAGTGAACATGGTTATACCTGGACATATAACAATCAAATACATTCTTATAACAAAAAGGAAGCTTAAAAGTGTGTAAAAAATATCTGTAATGCATGATAATCCAAAGCTTATTCCCCCAATAATAAATGAGCTCTTTGAAATCAATGAAGGACTAAAACCTCCCTGCAACCTCAAAATTGGACATAAAAAGAAAATAAAAAATACAGATGGTTAATAAACATATGAAAAAATGATCAAACTCAAAACCAAAAGAAATATAATTTAAGACAATAGTTTGGGCTATCACACTGGCAAAGATTTCAAATATTCATAAAATTCATTATCTGTGAGATTGTGGGAAAGTTGGCAATCTCATCCATGGCCATTTGAGGATCAAGTTGTTACCATGTATTTAAGGAAATCTTGTGATCATTTTCAAAATTTGAAATATGCACATACTTAATCCCAGTATTTTAACTGCTAAGTAATTTATTAAGATATAATAGACAAATGTAAATTATTGATATATAGGGAGGTTCAATGCACAGAAATTTTTGGTACTAACATAAATATCTATGAATAAGAAATGTTTGAAACATTTAATTATATTTCATGTACAAAACAATCATGCAGTCATTCAACAGATGACACAGATATGTATTACTGAAACAGAAAAAAAGGGCATTGAAAAAACTGTTAAATGAAAGCCAATTTGCAAAATAATGTGTACAATGTATCTTTGCTTCCAGAACCCCCTAAAAAAGCTTGTGTCTGTGTGTGTGCATTTATCTGCTTAAAGAAGGCACACAACTCCTTAACAGAGGAAAACTCGGACAGAGGAGAGAATAGGGCACTTAATTTATATATTAGATATTTAGATAGGTTTTGAGTTTTTGAAAAAAAATTAATAGGTCTTATTTTTTTAACTTACTACATGGCAAATGAAAATTATAAATGTATATTTATGGGAGTACTGAGCAATTCCATCACTTTGACTTTCTTGTGCAATATAATTTCCTCTACTGAGGCTCCTGGGATTGAGTCAAGTGGAAGCAAGGGAAACAGTCACCATGCCCAAATTAAAGTCTCATCGATGATATCCCAACATGAGCATTTCTCAGTTAACCATTTCTTATCTGCAGGAGGTATCCACTGCAACACAGGAAAGAGAAGAGTTTCCATGCACAAAGAAGACTGTCACTGTATTGGAGAAGCTGGTGGCAGAAGTAATGGCACCTACAGTAACAAATCCACCTTGTCTCTGTGATCATCACCTGCAAGGACATAGTGGGGAAAATTGGCAAAGGTGAGGCACACATTTTCTCAGGAGCCTGTCCGAGGGCTATGAAGTCCTTGTACCCTCTTCTACGTGTTCTGGAACAAATCTACCCAGAATATACAGAGAAAGCCACAGTTTCAGCAGCTGGGTACCTGCTATGGCCAGAAAAATGACTAAGATTTCTTAAAATCAAGGATGCCAAACACTGGTGATCCTTTGCTTGGCCAAAAAATGGAGATCTCCAACTATTTCAGACTTTTATCTGTCTCTTTCTCTCGGAATTTGACTTATTAAAGTGCTAGGTCATTCATTCATTGAATCAATTATTTCAGGAAAATCTACCCTTCAGTCTAAAGATTACTGAGAATTACTATATCTAATGAATGTAATAATTCTCTGGTAACACAACGAGATCCAGCAAAGAAGTTTACTGTGTGTGTGTGTGTGTGTGTGTGCGTGCGTGTGTGTGTGTGCTGCTCAGTCGTGTCTGACTCTTTGTGACCCCATAGACTGTAGCTCAGCAGACTGAAGTTTAGTGTGTGTGTGTGTGTGTGTGTGTGTGTGTGTATGTTAGCTGCTCAGTCGTGTCTGACTCTTTGTGACCCCATAGACTGTAGCTCACCAGACTCTCCTGTTTGGAATTCTCAAGGCAAGAATAGTGGAGTGGGTTGCCATTCCCTTCTCCAGGGGATCTCCCTGACCCAAGGATTGAACCCAGTCTCCTGCATTGCGAGCAGATTCTTTACCATCTGAGAGCCCAGGGAAGCCCGAGAAGTTTACTTTATTAGATAAGAAAAGTACTAACCAAGATGTAGAAAAATTATGAAGGTATGTAAGAAAAACGTTATCTCTTAACTCATTACACAATCTGGCCTTTCAATTCGAATGTAGCCATAAGACATAAATCTTCAGAAAACTGACACCTAACTTCTTACAGACGTGGTTGCTCCTAGAAAGCAAGGATTATTCTGACAAAACCCTTACCTTCAGAGGCAGCCCTCAGACAAGAGGGAGGCAAAAGGGCTCTGTCTGAAGAGTCTTCCTTCACGGGTTTACTGGTATTGTTCATGCCCAAAAGAGCTCCCAGGAAGTCATCTTCTGAGGGGTGGAGGGGGAGAAACACCACTTCCAGTGAAAAAGGCGATTCAGCTGAAGTTGGGAAGTCACCCCTTTTCCATACTGATTTCATTTGGAAGCTGCTTCCTGCTGTTATACAGCACCAAAATTACAGCTAGCTGCTCACAACTCTATACATTTCAATACTAACACCTTGTATCAGAGCTTTTCTCTCTGGTGCTTTTCCAAAACTGACTGAATTACCTGGATCCCACTGAAAATTATGTTTCTTTTCTATCGTTTATTATTTGTTCTGCTTAGATGGCTAGGTTATTTATAAGATTACTCTATATTGTCTACTCATATATCTATTCTCAATAAAAGTTTGTTGAGAACCTACTCTATGATAACCCATTAGGAGCTTGTGTTACAAAAATGAACTTAAAAGTGTCATGCCATTAAAATTAAAACCCCATTTTGTGAATCAATCATACAAAAAAACAAAACAAAACTGAGAAGTAACTTAGTAAATGGTCTTATAGAAGGAGATTCACTGATAGCGATGTGAGTCTAAATATCAGTAGCATGTTATTGAGTTTAAAGTGCAATCAGACTGCTGTTTTCCTCTACATCCACCAGCCTTCAGGAAAACAAAATGAGAAAAACAATAGCATTCCTCATGGAATCTACAGAATCAGTAGTGATGCTTCCTCTCTAATTTCTAAGTTTAGTGATTTATGTCTTGTCGAACTAGTGAAAGTGAAGGTCGCTCAGTCGTGTCCAAGTCTTTGCAAACCCGTGGACTATACAGTCCATAGAATTCTCCAGGCCAAGATACTAGAATGGGTAGCAGTTCCTTTCTCCAGGGGATCATCCCAACCCAGGGATCGAACTCAGGTCTCCCACATTCCAGGTAGACTCTTTACCAACTGAACCACCAGGGAAGCCCAAGAAAACCGGAGTGGGTAGCCTTTTCCTTCTCAGCAGATCTTCCTGACCCAGGATTCGAACTGGGGTCTCCTCCATTGTAGGTGGATTGTTTACCAGCTGAGCTACTACGGAAGCCCTCTAACTAAAGACTTGTCAATTTCATCAATCTGCAGAAATCTAGCTTTTGGTTTCATGGGTTTTCCCTATAGTTATGCTGGGCTTTACCATTATATCATTGACCTTTGCTCAAAAGTTTATTATTTACTTTGAGTATTCTCTGCATGATATAAGTAATAACCTTTTACTTTCAAGCAGTTTGTTTTTCGTTCTGAACTATCTCTCTTAGAAGCAATGTGCACCTGTTTAATTTTTTAAATGAAATCTTCCAGTTTCTTTTAAATTTAATATAATAATCATGTGGTTAGATTTGTGTCTAACATTTTCCTATTCATTTTCTAGATGTCTTATATATTGTTTGTTTCTCTGCTCACTCTAAATTGTCTTTTTATATTAAATAGACACTTCTTATTACACTATTTTAATTAGTTGGTAGTTTTTTTTCTTAATATTTTGGAGTTATTTGCTTAGTATTGACCCTAGGGTTTGTAAGAGGCACCTTAAATTATCACAGTCTATTTCAAGTAACACTAATTTTGTTACCTAACCTTTTATATATCTTAAACTTAGTTTCAGAGAAATGATTCTATCACTGGTTCAAATTTTCCAACAGATCAATGACTGAAACCATCTTTGGCCCTGGCATGTTTATAAAAGCAACTATGAGCCTAAGATACGTGACAGTCACTAAATACTAAAGATCCCACCGCCACTGGACACACAGGCATGTTAATAAGTCATGGAGACCAGCAAGCACAATCAGTGACCCAGTTTCATGCTTGACTAATGCAGACAGATTCTCACTGTCACTGTAATTCTCTAAAAGAATATCAGTATCCTTTAGGACAAAATGCTTACCTTTGTGAGAATTCACACCGGTCTTTGAGGATGGAGGCAGAATTATTCCGAACACTTTTCTTTATGTCTCATCTCAAGGGGAAGGAATAAGCTCATCCACGTAAAACCTAGTTTTTGGAACATGTCAGTCTGTGGGAAAGAGTAAATGTGCATCTAGATGAGACGTAGGATGAGTTCATTTGTCAGCATAAACAAGACAGAAGTGTTCACTATGTATATGCATGTAATACATATAATCACTCTTCTGAGATATTTCTGATATTATTCAAAAGACTGATAGAGAAAAAATCTGGGGTGGAAAAGTGCCTTGTATGCCTCACCAGATTATTAATGCTTCACACTCTTTGGATTAACAGATACCTCATATAAGCAATAAAGTTCTAAACTGCTTAATAACATAGTAAAAACAATCTAGCAACATACATTTATTACAACTGGATATTACCTCTAGAAAGCACTGCTGTGAATTTTTCCAGAGAAAGGAGCTCGTACAAGTGATGAAAACAGCACTTCTTTGGGGTGGCAGTGGAATTCCAAGCAGCAAAGTATCCCTTCTCTCTAACATCACTTCTAGTCTACAAAGCACAAAGGAAGTCAGGGAGTTGAGAGATAAAATGTTCTTAATGCAATATCTAGTAACAAGTTGTTATAAGAAATACATCAAAGATATTCATTGGGCAGTCAACATGACAAAAACAATAAATGCTCACTCTTTGGAACATATTTGTTTAGAGATATTTTTTCTAAGGCATTGGTCTTCTTAGATCTTTCTTTAAGCATATTAGAAATTCCACTTGGGGTATATAAAAGTGGCTAAGGAAATCCATGTTAAAAAAAAAAACAACTAAAACTAAAAACAAGAACTGGAAATTTAATCATTTCACACCTGAAAATGTTTAATGTAGTATGTAGTTGAAGCCAGTACTCACTGTGTAACTCTCTTGATTGATGGGAAAAAAAGAAACAATGATTCAATCCTAGCCAATGGTTGGCAAGCAGATTAAAATATATTGTGAAGGTCTTACATACAGTAACTACTTTTCAATTACCACATATTTGTTTCAGTTATTGAAGAAAAATAAACATTATGTTTGTATTTTGACCATCTATAAATAGCCCTTATGAGAGGACTCCAGCAGTTCAGACAACTATATAAATGGCTCAAGTGTAGGTACAACCATTTCTACAGTTTTCAGTGCTCACATGCTAATTTCTCCAGGGTCTGTTTACTACAAGTGTATTCATGGTACCAGCTAAATACTCAAAGAGTTGCAATTTCACCCTCAAATTAAAAGCAGAGACATAACTTTGCCAACAAAGGTCCATCTAGTCAAAGCTATGGTTTTTCCAGTAGTTATGTATGGATGTGAGAGTTGGACTATAAAGAAAGCTGAGGACCAAAGAATTGATGCTTTTGAACTGTGGTGTTGGAGAAGACTGTTGAGAGCCCCTTGGACCACAAGGAGATCCAACCAGTCTATCCTAAAGGAAATCAGTCCTGAATATTCATTGGAAGGACTAATGTTGAGGCTGAAACCCCAATTTTTGGCCACCTGATGTGAAGAACTGACCCACTGAACAAAACCCTGATGCCGGGAAAGGTTGAAGGTGGGAGGAAAAGGGGATGACAGAGGATGAGATGGTTGGATGGCATCACTGACTCAATGGACATGAGTCTGAGTAAACACTGGAAGTTGGAGATGGACAGGGAGGCCTGGCATGCTGTAGTCCATGGGGTTGCAAACAGTTGGACATGACTGAGTGACTGAACTGAACTGAAATGAGAAAATGTACAGTTTAGTTCCTCTAATGCATGCAAGAAGCTAAACTTTCCAATATCATAGTTCTTTCTGGTACCATACNAACACTGGAAGTTGGAGATGGACAGGGAGGCCTGGCATGCTGTAGTCCATGGGGTTGCAAACAGTTGGACATGACTGAGTGACTGAACTGAACTGAAATGAGAAAATGTACAGTTTAGTTCCTCTAATGCATGCAAGAAGCTAAACTTTCCAATATCATAGTTCTTTCTGGTACCATACAAATGAAATCACTGATCTCCTTCGTGTAAATATTTTTCTTAGGGTGGCTATCTAGATAAGACCTCAGTTTCTCAGAAGTGATTATCTAACTCATTTTGTTCAGATTTTTAAATGAGATCAAATATTTATAGCAATTGATACACACAAGTTTCTAAAATACAGCACTGCTTGCCTCAGAAGGTATAAGTCCAAAGGTTATCACTTATCCACCCTACTCAGTTAGAGACTAGACCCCACATCAGTGATCTAGGCCCCTAAGGATGAGCCTTTCCTTCATGTTGTATCTCAAGGGGGAGGAATAAACATTTTCATAAGAAACTTGAGCTCTATCCTTGTTACCTTGTGGGAATAGAATAAAACTGTGGAAAGATTAGAAGTAAACCAGTCCATTGGTCTGTCAGTCACAAGACAGTAGGGCTCAATAATGTAACTGCCTATTAAATAAGTATTGCTCTGCTAGAATGTTTCCAATATTATTCCATCAATATTAATTGTGTTAGGCTCTGGTCTCCATAAGAGCAAATATTGTCCAACATTTTCTGCCAAATTAAATGTGCAATAAGACTATCTGAACATACTTAAAGTTCCAGGAAAACGCTGGCCTGGTGAATAATTCAGTCACAACAATGCACATATAATGCATATATATACTCTGTAAACTAAACCTCAGAATCATTTTATCCTCAAAGGTGATCCAATGGATTGGGGAGGACTAACCTGAAAAAAACCATGATAGGGAAATAAAGAACATTATCTAAAAATCACTTTATAGCGCTTGAACTCAGGAACATGGCAATTTTCAGGGAAAGCCCAGGGTTACACTACACCTGATGGTACAGTCACAGCAAAGCAGGCAAGACTCACACAGGCACAATAGTTATGGACATGTGACTGAGAGGGTGGGAGTGTGTAGAGAGGAAGAGTTAGACACCGAGATCTCTCACCATGAAATACTGCCCATCCCATCATCACAGTGATGCTCACCAGGCCACACTGCTGAGGATTCAGTGATATTTGGGCAAGCACATCCCTCAGTAGAAGCAATTTCTCTCTGCCAAACTGGCGAGGAATAGCCTTGCCATTGTTTCCATACTTAATTTCTATAAGAAGCATCAGCAGGAAGGTGGAAAAAATAAAAAATTCTGGAAAAGTACAAAAAGAAGACTCAAAGAATCACCAGATTTTTAAGTACTCAAACTATTTAAACCGACAAACTATACAACACCAATTAAATTTTTCATTACTTAAAAATAATAATTACTCAGGAATTTATAAAAGATTAGATGTTATGTTGAGAGTGCATTATTGGATTTCTTCTTAGATAAGGAGCTAGCAGAAGTGATAAAACCAGTTTTTCTTTGGTGGGATAAAAATTCTATGCAATTGAAATATTACTTTCAACTTACAAACCACAGAGGAAATTAGAAATTGAAAAATTGAAAAAAATTGAAAAAGAAAATCTTCCAAACTGAGTATTGATTGATCTGAGATTTAATTATACACATTTTTTGGCCACTTGTGTGACAAGAATAAAAATACACTTTGTTCCATGGAAAAGGAGAGTATAGAAAGTCATTTGTTCTAAGACCTGGTCAAAGTCTCCCCAAAGGACCCTTAGAATCACTCATTAAAACTGGGATCTCCCTTAAAACACATATGAAACAGACTGAAGTGCCGGGGGCCAGCGTGAGGAACTCCGCCCGTGGCAAAGGTCATGAGGAAAGAGGCTTGTCATACGCAAAGGCGAGATCAAGCCTCAGGAAATCCCCTATTCCTGAGCATCTATCCGCAAAACCAAAGTCTGTTTTATGCTCTCACCTACACTTCTGACTTTATGGGGGGCTCTCCCCCATAACCATTTCTCTCAGAGAAGGAGTTAACCTATAGCTCCAGTTAATAAACATTCCTGGGCGTGACAAAAGTGTTTCAGCTTAGGAACTCCTCTGAAGGTTATCTAGCCTGCCTGTATAGGTTTGTCCAGCCACATGTGATTGTTTACAGCCTCCCAACCATGAGAGGCATTGAGATGTTTTAGACTTACTAAAGGCAGATTCTTTTGGGAAGTTAGAATTTATTAGTATAGTGGGTTGGTTAAGAAGTATATTGGTGAAGGGTTTTTCATTTGTTGTGTCAATAATTGTTACTAATTCCCTGCCCTGGGTGTGACAAGGGTGTCTCAGGTCAAACCTCTCTGCGGGCAGACTAGTTTGTGTGACAGGATTATCCATACTCCTGCCACTAGGCACATGATTGTTTACTACCTCTCAACCATAAACAGCACAGAGAGTTTGGAGTATTTTGAAGGTCTTAATTAGCATAGGGCTTTTCTCATTGTTGAGTCAATGATTGCCGCCAGGCCTCCACGTCCTTAGGCACCTGGGAATATATTAATCAATGTATTTGGAATATAGGAAAGGAAATATAGTAGTTTTTGATGTTAGCAATACTAGACCTTTTGAGTTAATGAATTTTCTCTTTTGTTATAGACCACTGTACTTTGTTATAAATCACTGTGTCTTTGCTATATAAAAATGTAACTTTATCACTATCTTAAGACTAAATAGATCTTAAGGGGAACACTGGTGAAGGGATTTCATTTATTGGGCTGATGTTTGCTGCTAAATCTCCATAGTCCTTGCCCTTATAATGAATATAACTAGCATATAAGAGAAATAAGTATTAACCTTTAAGATTAATCATGTTAACCTTGGATTAAATAAATTCCTTTCTTGATCATAACTCACTACACCCTCACCCTATAGGAATGCAACTTTATTTGGAGGGTGGTGCTTGGTTTAAGAAAAAACACCCTTGGAAAAAATAAGTTTTTTGGTTATCAGAAAGAAAGGGTCATAAAATGTCAGCAGGCCTCATGGCCAGAAGATGATGTAAAACCCCTAAAACCTTTTCGTATACATTTATGCAGAGCACCTGACTTTGACAAGGGTCAGGTCTGCTGACCCCTGCGTGACTCTGTATTCATCCCTACGTGTAACAAAAGGTATATAAGCGAAACTGAAAAGAAAGAAAACGGATCAGTTTCCAGAAAGACTGATTCCCTCATGTCATTCTTTCTTGTTTTCCATATTTCTGGCTGAATTCCCATCTGGAGAGTGGGTGCCCGCCATGTCTGCTTACTTGCCCTGGCTTTCAAGTGGCGCCGGTGGCCCAACGTAGATGGTGCAAATTGCTTGTCTTGGAATTTTATTGGTATCCCAGNCAGAAAGACTGATTCCCTCATGTCATTCTTTCTTGTTTTCCATATTTCTGGCTGAATTCCCATCTGGAGAGTGGGTGCCCGCCATGTCTGCTTACTTGCCCTGGCTTTCAAGTGGCGCCGGTGGCCCAACGTAGATGGTGCAAATTGCTTGTCTTGGAATTTTATTGGTATCCCAGGTAAACCAAGTTATTCAGCCTCTTTCTCTCCCCTAATATCTTCTACTATTTTCTGGCTGAATTCCCATCTGGCTCGGGGGTCCTCACCAAGCCTACTAATTTTGCCTGGGCTTCTAAGATCGGACCAGGGGGGCCTCAGTGCCTCCTCTCCCTCAGGAGAACGGAAAGACGCCTGTGGCCTACATAGGTGGTGATTGGTATTCCATGTAAGCCAAGTTATTTGGCCTCTTTTCTTTGCTAATTTTCTAATCCCTCTCTATCTGTAATTAAACAAGTTTTCCCTTGCCTATCCGTCTCCACCTTCGAATCACCCTGGATCCACCGGGGCTGCACCCCGGCACTGAAGGAATATGAATATTGACCTATAAAATTTCAATATTTGGAAATGCAATGACCTCACAATTAAAAGTATTTAGTGTAGCATATACTTGACCCCATCACTCAAATGTCTAGAAAATTTGTATTTGGGTGAGAAGAAAAATAACTGTATGAATTTTTGTGACAGCTAAAAATCTAATGAGCCAACTCATTAGTAAAGACCCTGATGCTGGGGAAAATTGAAGGAGGAGGAGGAGGAGACAACAGAGGACAAGATGGTTGGATGGCATCATTGACTCAATGGACATGAGTTTGAGCAAGCTCCAGGAAATGGTGTTGCAGTCCATGGCATCACAAAGAGTCAGAAACAACTGAGCAACTGAATACCAACAACAATCGATCAAATGCCCAGAGTATAATAATTCTGAGTGAATGGATGCTAACAGCCAAGCACTCCAAGAGCTTCCATCTCTCCTTACACCAGATACTTATACACCTCTGTACAGCTCACTTCCCTTAATATATACTATCAGGTGAACTTTCAAGCACTTCATCCTCCTTGGTGCTTATACTAGACCAAGCTCTCTCCACATTTTTTGTCTCACATGGACCCTGGGAGGGATCTCAGCTGACAAGTGATTTTTGTCACTCTGTTCGTATTGCAATGAGGAAGTCATCATTAATCCAGGCACATGAGTGAAAGAGACTTTAATCCTAAGATATATGGCAGACTCTGAGCACTCAGGGTTCTGACAACCTCAGACACACTGACCCACAGTATTAAATAATGGAGACCATTCATCACAGTCAATGACAGCCCTGTGACTGACTAGCACAGCTAGAATCTCACTGTCATGAGTATTACAGGGTTTTAAAAGAATGTCAGTACTTTCCAGACAAAATGCTTACTGATGTTACAATTCCCATCAGCTCTTGAGGATGAGATGGAAAAATTATTTTCAATACTTCCCTTCATGCCACTTCTCAAGAAGAAGGAACAAATTCTTTCAAATGAAACTCAACTAATGGTCCATATAGAGTAAAAATATGGAAAAATGAGATTATATATGTCTTATTTGTCAAACAAGCATAAGACAAGAGGGCTTGTCATGTAGCTTCATATCAAATATACTCATATTACTTTACTAGAATTTTTCTGATATTATTCAAAGGGAGAAAGCACAAAAATCTCACAAACAAAGGAGACAAAATATTGGACACCTCACCACATAATAACTCACATTATTTGGGTGAATAGACATTTCAAAAAACTAATTACCTATTTGATTATAAAAGTATAATTAAAATAAGCCATAAAAAGAAAATTCGTTTAAAAATGGTTATTACCTTTAGAGTGCATTATTTTGTTCCATCCTAAGACAGGGAGCAGGTAGAAGTAACAAAATCACCCTTTTTATTTTATGGTAGTGAGTACTCCATGCAACTGAACTGAACTAAGGGACTGAACTGATTCCATGCAATTCCAAAGTCACTTCCATTTTCCAAAGCACAGAGGAAATAAAGGAAGTTGTGAAACAAAATATTCCAAATTAAATGTCAATTGATAAAAGTATTATTTTAAAGAATTAACAACAGATATTCACTTGATAATCTATATAATGAGCAAAAATTATGTTTGTCCCTTGGAAAAGGGTGGTGTAGAAAATCAATTTTTCTAAGACCTTGGTCTCAAATTTGACCAATAATTCCCCTTGAGCATTACTTATAAACCCACTGAAGGAAAATGAATATTAGCTGATGATGTCCACATAAAATTCCAATTGGACAATCATTTCATGTTTTAAATGTTTAATGAAGTATCTAATGTAATCCATCATCAAATATCTAGAAAATTTCTCCCTGGATGACAAGAAAAACAAACTTATCCCACTCTTTGAATTAATGAGTTAATAAGCAAATTAAAATATATCATAAGATAATCTCACAAATGCAATAAACTCTATCTTCCATATTTCTTTTACTTAAGAGATAAATGGCAAGCAAAAACTAATAATTTATTTCTAATTAGCTATCTAATAGACCTAAAAATGCTGATCCTCACAAAAGACTTTGACATCTAAGGAAACTGTGTGAATGCCCGAGGATAAGCACAAACATTTCTTGCAACGTTTTATCATTTATGTGCTGGTTCTCCACTGTTTGTTTACTATGTGCTGCTGGCCAAGCACTCAGAATTTTCACTTTACAATGATTATTCATAGTTTCTGTATAACTCATTTCCTCTAACACATGCTGGCATCTTGGTTTTCTAATACCACAGTCCTTTTCTGGGGGTTATCACTAGCTGACCAAACTGAGTCCCATCCCGACATTTCTATCTAGAGTGGTCTCTTATGCTGGACCTCAGTTCACATAAGTGACTTTGTCACTCATTTTGTTCAGATTCCAATGAGATATATTTTTAAAGTCATCATCAATCCAGGCACATTTGTGGAAGAGACTTTGATCCTGGGATGTGTTGCAGACATTGAGCTCTCAGGGACACACTGAGAGCTATCTATCTCCCTGCGACACGCTGGCTCACACTATTCAATCATGGAGACCAGCATCAATGGAGACCCATCACAATGTTTGGATTATATGGGTCACCGGTGATGGCTGGTTAGCACAGCCAGAGTCTCACTGTCATTGGAGGGTTACACTCCCTGAGAGTAATGTTAGTAGTTTCAGGACAAAGTACTTACCAGCATGGAAATTCCCACCAGCCCAAAGGATGAGAGGCAGAATGATTCCCAATATTTTCTTTCATTTCATGTCTCAAGGGAAAAGAATAAAAGCATTTATATGAAACTGAGTTCTTAGTCCATGTCGATCTGCTGGCATAGAGTAAAATTACAGAATGAGGAGCAGTATTCATGTCCATCTGTTAACCATGTATAACATAAGACATTTAGTATGTCCAAGTAAACAAAGAGTTCCAAAGAATAGCAAGGAGAAATAAGAAAGCCTTCTTCAGTGACCAAATGCAAAGAAATACAGAGGAAAACAATAGAATAGGAAAAACTAGAGATCTCTTCAAGAAAATCAAGAGATACCAAGGGAACATCTCATGCAAAGATGAGCACCATAAATGACAGAAATGGTATGGACCTAACAGAAGAACATATTAAGAGAGGTGGCAAGAATACACAAAAGAACTATACAAAAAAGATCTTCATGACCCTATAACCACGATCATGTGATCAACTACCAAGAGCCAGACATCCTGGAATATAAAGTCAAGGAGGCCTTAGGAAGCATCACTATGAACAAAGCTAGTCCAGGTTATGGAATTCTACTAATCCTAAAAGATGATGTTATGAAACAGCTGCCTTCAATATGCCAGCAAATTTGGAAAACTCAGCAGCAACCACAGGACTGGAAAAGGTCTGTTTTCATCCCAATCCCAAAGAAAGTCAATGCCAAAGAATGTTCAAACTATTGCACAATTGCACTCATCTCACATGCTAGCAAAGTAATGCTTAAAATTCCCTAAGCCAGGCTGTAACAGTATGTGAACTGTGAACTTCAAGTTGGATTTAGAAAAGGCAGAGGAACCATAAATCAAATTGCCAACATCTGTTGGATCATCCAAAAAGGCAGGGAGTTCCAGAAAAACATCTACTTCTGTCTTATTGACTAAGGCAAAGTATTTCACTGTGTGGATCACAAACTGTGGAAAATTCTTAAAGAGATGGGGATACCAGACCACTTGATCTACCTCTTGAGAAATCTGTATGCAGGTCAAGAAGCAACATTAGAACCGGACATGGAACAAACTGATTCCAAATTGGGAAAGAAGTATATCAAGTCTGTATATTGTCACCCTGCTTATTTAACTTACATGCAGAATACATCATGTGAAATGCCAAGTTGGATGAAGCACATGCTGAAATCAAGATTGCTGGGAGAAATATCAATAACCTCAGATATATAGATGACACCACTCTTATGGCAGAGAGTGAATAACTAAAGAGCCTCTTGATGAAAGTGAAAGAGGAGAGTGGAAGAGCTGGCTTAAAATTCAACATTCAGAAAACTAAGATCAAGGCATCTGGTCCATCACTTTATGGCAAATAGATGGGAAAACAGTGGAAACAGTGACAGACTTTATTTTGGGGGGCTCCAAAATCACTGCAGATGGTGACTGCAGCCCTGAAATTAAACAAAAACAAAAAACACGCTTGCTCCTTGGGAGAAAAGCTACAACCAACCCAGACAGCATAAAAAGCTGAGGCATTACTTTGCCAACAAAGTCCAGCTAGTCAAAGCTATGGTTTTTCCCACAGTCATGTATAGATATGACTATAGATATAGTCATGTATAGCTTCCCTGGTGGCTTAGAGGATAAAGCATCTACCTGCAATGCAGGAGACCCACGTTAGATCCCTGGGTTGGAAAGATACCCTGAAGAAGGAAATGGCAACTCACTCTGGTATTTTTGCCTGGAAAATCTCATCGACGAGAAGCCTGGTAGGCTATGGTCCATGGGGTCGCAAAGAGTTGGATACAACTGAGAGTCCCTTGGACTGCAAGGAGATCAAATCAGTCCATCCTAAAGGAGATCAGTCCTGAATATTCATTAAGGACTGATTCTGAAGCTGAAACTCTAATCCTTTGGCCATGTGATGCGAAGAACTAACTCACTGGAAAAAGACCCTGATGCTGGCAAAGACTGAAGGCAGGAGGAGAAGGGGACAACAGAGGATGAGATGGTTGGACTGCATTACTGACTCAATGGACGTGAGTTTGAGTAAGCTCCAGGAGTTGGTGATGGACAGGGAAGCCTGGCATGCTGCTGTCCATGGAGTCACAAAAAGTCAGACACGACTGAATGACTGAAATGAACTGAAGTAAACAAAAGTACTATTTCTCTAGTAGGAACTTATGTTATTCAAAATGAAGGAAGCATTAAAATCCTGGGAGAAAAGTACACAGAAACCTCAGATGACTCATACTGTTAAAAGCTTCACATTTTTTAGATTAATAGACTCCAAAAACCATCTATAATCTTGCTTGCTAAAAACACATACTAGAAAAATTTAGAAAATACATTTATTAAAAATTGCAACATTACCCCTCTGGAGTACATTGTTCTGATAATTTCCATAGAAGGGAGCTTATACAAGTGTAAAGTCAGCAGTTACTTGGATAACTGGTAGGAATTCCATCCACTCTAATTTCACTTCTAATCTATAAAATATATTGGGAAATTAGGGAATTTGACAAAACCATTATAATTGAAAGTTTATAAACTAATAACATATAACTAATAAACCATAGATTTCACTTGATTATGTAAGAAGAAAAATAATGCTCACTACTTGGATCAGGATAACACTGAAAGTCATAAGACTTTCAGTCTCAAAGTTCCCCCCAAACCTTCCCTTGGCATCAGGTATTAATACTAGGATCTCCCTTTCAATGTTATGAAACCCACTAACACAATATAAATATCTACCAATGAAATCTACCTTGAATATCAATGATTGGAAATGTAATAATTTTTAATTAAAAGTGCTTAATACAGCATCTACTTGGATCCATAACACAATGTCTAAAAAATTCTTTGGGTGACAGGGAAAAAAATTATCTTCCAATTCTTGTGACTTGTTCAGCAAGGAAATTAAAATGTTCTGGAAAACTTTTTGACAACTAGAAACTAAAATTTCTACCTTTTTTTTTTAAGAAATAAATAAGTGAAAATCATATATTCTTCCTTGAATACCTAATCAACCTCATTCTGAAGATTTGGGCACCAAAGAAAAACACGTGAATGGCTCATGGGTAGGCATAACCATTTACCACTGGCCTGTCTACTCCTATGCTGGACCTGGTTACTATGACTGTATGGATACGGCCAGCAAATATTCAAGGAGTTGCCATGTCATTCTTAAGTCAGATATTTATAGACATCTGTGAAATTCAATTCTCTTCCTTTATGGAATCAGGATAGCATTCAGTTACTGTGGACCCTACAGTAGCACTAGCTGACCAAACTGAACCCCACCCCAGCATTTTTACTTAGCATGGTCTCTTGTGCTGGACCTCAGTTCACATAAGTGCTTTCACAACTCTTCTGGCTCAGATTCCAATGAGATCCGTTTTGGAGGACATCATGGATCCAGGCACATTGATCCTGAGATATGTGGCAGGCACTAAGCTTGCAGGACTCTGTCTTCTTGGGACACACTGGTCCATACTATTCAGTCATGGAGATCATTGGTGATAGTCAGTGGCCCAGCCTCTTGGCTGATTAGCATAGCCAAGAGTATCACTGTCATTGGAGTTATTTGATTCCCTAAGACCAATGTCAGTATTTTCAGGATATGGCATTTCAGTCAATAATTGGAAATGTAATAATTTTTAATTTAAATTGTTTAATATATCATCTACTTGGATCCATAAAACAAATATCTAGAAAATTCTTCTGATACTAGAATTGCTTATTGATAAAAATTAAAATGCTTACTGATATTAGAATTGGCCCTTGAGGATGGAAAAAAGAATTATTCCCAATATTTTCCTTCATGGCATATATCAAGAAAGAAGCTCATCCGTACAGAACCTAGTTTTTGGCCCACACCAACCTGTGGGAAAGTAGAAATGTGGAAATATGAAAGGTATACATGTCTATGCGTCAAAACTGCATAAGACAGGAAGATTTGCTGTATACCTTTATGTAAAATATATGAATTTATTACTCCTCTAGGATGTTTCTGGTTAAAGAAGAAAAAGCATAAAATCTTAAAAATAAAGGAGACAGAAGTTTCAGATATCTCAATGGATTATCAGTGCTAATAAAGTTATACTATTCATCATCTCAGTACAATTTTTATCATTTAAAAATAATAAATAATACAAAGAACAAACTTACTAAAATCAGCTATTACCCTAGGAGTGCATTGTTTTTTTACTTCCCAGTTAAGAGAGCTAGCACAAGTGACAAAATCAGTATTTTATTGTGATGATATTTATGGAATTCTAATGTCATGTCCAATATACAAAGTACACATGAAATTAGAGAAGCTGCAAAACAGAGTTTTTTAATGGCATATTCAGCTATAAGAAGTTATAAGAACTCATAATACATATTCCTTGATGATAAGATGACAAGAAAATTATGTTCACAACTTTGATCACAGTAGAAAACACATAATTTTTTTAAGATACTTGTTTCCAAATTTTCCCAGCACATTTGCTGAAAAATTATTAAACCTAAGATATCTCTTTAAACACATTAGAAACCCAATGAGAATATATGAAAGTGGCCAATGAAATTCAGGCAAAAAAATCTAAGCATTTGAAGTATAATCCTTTCACATCTAAAAATGTTTAATGTAGCATGTAGTTAAAGCCAGTATTCAAATTATATGAAATTGCCTGCTCTGTTTATAAGAAAAACAAAAAACAAAGAAACAACTGTCTAATTCTAGTGACTATGTTGGCAACAAATTAAAAGACGTTGTGGAGATTTCATATACCTACTTTCAGTTGGGCTTCCCTGTCTCAGATGGTAAGGAATTCGCCTACAGTGCAGGAGACCTGAGTTCAATCCCTGAGTCAAGAAGATCCCCTGGAGAAGGGAATGGCTCCCCATTCCAGTACTCTTGCCTGAAGAATCCCATAGATAGAGGAGCCTGGCAGGCTACAGTTCATGGTGTTGCAAACTCTTCAATTTACATATAACTGTTCTACTTAATAGAAAATGAAAAGCAGAAGTTCGTAAGCTTGAATTTTGACAATCCAAGCACACTGATGACATCAATAATCACTCAGAATATTTTTGCAGCTCAGACAAATGTGTGAATGGTTCAAGTGTAGTTACAAAGATTTCTCATGGAACTCATTACCCAGAGTTTATTTGGGGTACAGCACCTGCTGAGCAAACTGAATATCCCTCCACGATTTTGCCTAGCATGGTCTATGGACTGCACCTTAGCTCACATAAGCAATTTTGTTACTCATTTTGTTCTGATTCCAATGAGGTTCATTTTAAAAGTCATCATTTTTCCAGGTGCACTTATAAAAGGAAACTTTAGAATGAAACATGTAGTAGACACTGAGCTCTTAGGATTCTGTCTTCCTTGGGACACACTGGTTCACACTATTCAACCATGGAGACCAGCATCAATGGTGACCCCAAGGTTGACTAGCATAGTCAGAGCCCCATTGTCATTGGAGGATGACACTCCTATTAGACTCCCTGAGAGGAATGTCAGTATCTTTAGGACAAAGTGCTTACCAGCATGAAAAATTCCCACTAACCCTTCAGGATGAGAGGTGCAACTGTTCCTAAAGCTCTCCTTCATGTCAGATCTCAAGGGAATAAACTCATTCATATGAAACCAAGCTCTTGGTCCATCTTGAATTGTAGTAACAGAGTAAATATATATAAAGATGGGAAGTGATAATGTCCATTTATCAATCAAACAAAAGATGGAATGGTTCTCTGTGTACTTGTTATTCAGTTGCTCAGTCATGTCTGACTCTTTGCGACTCCTTGGACTGCAGCATGCCAGGCTTCCCTGTCCTTTACCATCTCCTAGAGTTTGGTCATCTCCTGGGGTTTACTTAGGTATTTTAAAGTTTTATTCCAAGCAAAGAAAGAATAAACATTATTGAAATAAAAAAGACAGAAAACATGAATAACTCACCATATTATTAATGCCTCACAGTATTTGAATTAACAGAGTCTTCATAAAGCCATGTGAATTCCTGACTTCTTAAAAACAATAATAAAAACAATCCTGTAAAAATCCTATTGAAAATTGGGTTGTATTTCTGGAATATATTGTTTTTCCATTCCCAGATGCAAAAGCTGTTACCAATGACAAAATGGCACTTCCCTGGTGTGTTGGTGAGAATTCCAAGCAACAAAATGTACCTTCCATTAAATATCACTTCCAATCTATAAAGCACAAGGAAAAAATTCAGGAGACTGAGAAAGAAAATTTTCTTAATATAATGATAAGATTATACAATATTCACCATAGACAGTCACTGGACAACTGGACAACAGAACAGTTACACTCACTCTTCAGAGCATGGTAGTATACAGATAAGTTTTTCCATCAGTTTAGTTCAGTTGCTCAGTTGTGTCCAACTCTTTGCGACACCATGAACTGCAGCACGCCAGACCTCCCTGTCCATCACCAACTCCCAGAGTTCACTCATACTCACATCCGTCGAGTCAGTGATGCCATCCAGCCATCTCATCCTTTGTCATCCCCTTCTCCTCCTGCCCCCAGTCCCTCCCAGCATCAGAGTCTTTCCAATGAGTCAACTATTTCACAAGCCATTAGTTCAAAGTCTCCCAGTACACATGCCTCAGAACCATGCATTACAACAAGAATTGCTCTTATACACATATGAAACACATTGAGGGCAGAAGTCATGATATATATATATAAATGCAAGAATTTTATTATGATTTCACATCTAAAAATGTTCAATACAGCATATAATTGAAGTAGCAATCAAATGTATGTGAAACTGCTTCTTCACATAATGGGAGAAAAAAGAGATAAAACTAAACGACAGTTGAAAACTTAAGACAGAGTTGGCAAGCAGATTAAAAACACTATGAAGAAGAGGCAGTCCTAAGATGGCGGAGGAATAGGACAGGGAGACCACTTTCTCCCCTACAAATTCATCAAAACAACATTTAAACGCTGAGTACATTCCACAAAACAACTTCTGAATGCCAGCAGAGGACCTCAGGCACCCAGAAAAGCAGCCCAGTGTCTTCTAGAGGAGGTAGGAAAAAATAGGAAAGACAAAAAAAGAGACAAAAGAGGTAGGGACAGAGCTCCATACCAGGAAGGGAGTCTGAAAAAGAAATTTCCAAACACCAGGAAACACCCTCACTGCCGAGTCTGTGGCGAGCCTTGGAAGCACAGAGGACAACACAACAGGGAGGAAATAAATAAATAATTAAAACCCACAAATTACTAGCCCAACAGTAACTCTCTCAGTGGAGAAGCAGCACAGATGCCTGCATCCACCACTAGCAAGCGGGGGCTGGGCAGGGAGGCGTGGGCTGCATTGCCTTTTAAGGATCGGGCCTGAATGCCCCGAGTGTACCCAGAGCGAACTAACTTGGGCTAGGAAACCAGACTGTGGGGTAGCTACCACGCGAAAAGCTCTAACATAAGACACCACAGGACTGCGCACAGAACAAAGGATGGAACAGAAATAGCCGCCTGCAGACCATCCCCCGCCGGTGACAGGCAGGAAGAGCTGGAAAGGGGCAATCTCAGCCCCAGAGAGACATTAACTACCAAACTGCAAACAGGCTTCTTTGCTAACTAAGACTTCTTGGGGTTCTGAATGGTCATCATCCGCCTGAGAAGGTCTGCTGGTTGTACACCCAGAAAACTGAGCAGCAGGGATGGGAGAGGCAGTAAGTCGCAATGACCATGCTTGCCAAACACCTGAGCTACTTGGACTTGGGAAGGGCACAAAACACAGGCCCAACCAAGTCTGTGCCTCTGAGGACTACCTGAGTGCCTGAGCCTGAGTGGCTTAGACCTGGGAGGTGCATGCAGCCCAGGGCCGGCCTCAGACGGTTCCCAGAGGAACAACATAGAGCCTGAGCTGTGTGCGCCGTGAGTGGGGGCAGGCCCAGGGTGGCTGAGATACTGTGAGCAGACGCCAGTATTATTTGTTTGCAGCATCCCTCCCTCCCCACAGTGCGACTGAACAAGAAAGCCTAAAATAAATTGTCCACCACCACCCCCCTTGTGTCAGGGCGGAAATCAGACACTGAAGAGACCAACAAACAGAAGAAGCTAAAACAGAAGGAACCGCCTTGGAAGTGACAGGTGCAATAGATTAAAACCCTGTCGTTAGTATCAACTACATAGGAAGGGGCCTATAGATTTTGAGAAATATAAACTGGACCAAGGAATTGTCCGAAAATGAACTGACCCCACACTGCCCACAACACCAACAGAGAAAGTTCTAGATATATTTTTACTATTTTGACGATCATTCTTTCATTTGTTTTCTCTTCTTTTTTTCCTAAACATTTTAAACTTTTCAAGTCCTCTATTTCTCCTTTAATTTTCATTTTTATAACCTATTATTACTTTTCAAAAAAAAAACACGCTATTTTTAAAGCAAACTTCATTTTTTAAATTCTTGTGACTTTTTTTTTTCTTCTCCTCCTTTTCTTTAATATTGTATTTTTGAAAATCCAATCTCTACTCTAGATTTTTAATCTTTGCTTTTTGGTATTTGTTACCGATTTTGTACCATCAAAAACCCAACTATCAGTACCCATTTTTGCTTGAGAGTGAGTTTACTGGCTTGATTGCTCCCTCCTCCTTTGGACTCTCCTTTTTCTCCACCAGGTTGCCCCTGTCTCTTCCCTCCCTCTTCTCTTCTCTACCCAACTCTGTGAATCTCTGTGTGTTCCAGACGGTGGAGAACACTTAAGGAACTGATTACTGGCTGGATCTGTCTCTTTCCTTTTCCTTCCCCTCTTTTATCCTCCTGGCCACCTATGTCTCCTTCCTCCCTCTCCTCTTCTCTGTATAACTCCGTGAACATCTCTGAGCAGTCCAGACTGTGGAGCGCACATAAAGAAGTGATTACTGGCTAGCTTGCTCTCTACTCTTTTGATTCCACCTCATCTCATTCAGGTCACCTCTAACTCACCTCTCCCTCTTCTCTTCTCCACGTAACTCTGTGAATCTCTCCAGCTGTACCTCAATGTGGAGAAACTTCTCATCTTTAATCTAGATATTTTATCAACGGTGTGGTATAGAAGAAGTCTTGAGACTACTGTAAAAATAAAACTGAAAACCAGAAGCAGGAGGCTTAAGTCCAAATCCTGAGAACACCAAAGAACTCCTGACTCCAGGGAACATTAATCGATAGGAGCTCATCAAATGCCTCCACTACACTGAAACCAAATACCTACACTGAAACCAAATACCACCCAAGGGCCAACAAGTTCCAGAACAACACATACCACACAAATTCTCCAGCAACATAGGAACACACCCCTGAGCTCCAATATACAGGCAGCTCAAAGTTACTCAAAAACATTGACATCTCATAACTCATTACTGGACATTTCATTACACTCTAGAGATAAGAAATCCAGCTCCACCCACCAGAACACCAACACAAGCTTCTCTAACCAAGAAACCTTGACAAGACACTGATACAACCCCACTCACAGTGAGGAAACTCCATGATAAAGAAAACTCTACAAACTGCCAGAATACAGAAAGGCCACCTCAAACAGAGCAATATAAACAAGATGAAGAGACAGAGGAATACCCAGCAGTAAAGGAACAGGAGAAATGCCCACCAAATCAAACAAAAGAGGAAGAGATAGGGAATCTACGTGATAAAGAGTTCCAAATAATGCTAGTGAAAATGATCCAAAACCTTGAAATCAAAATGGAATCACAGATAAATAGCCTGTAGACAAGGATTGAGAAGANTGTGGTGTTGGAGAAGACTCTTGAGAGTCCCTTGGACTTCAAGGAGATCCAACCAGTCCATTCTGAAGGAGATCAGCCCTGGGATATCTTTGGAATGAAAGATGCTGAAGCTGAAGCTCCAGTACTTTGGCCACCTCATGCGAAGAGTTGACTCATTGGAAAAGAGTCTGATGCTGGGAGGGATTGGGGGCAGGAGGAGAAGGGGACGACAGAGGATGAGATGGCTGGATGGCATCACTGACTCGATGGACGTGAGTCTGACTGAACTCTGGGAGTTGGTGATGGACAGGGAGGCCTGGCGTGCTGTGATTCATCATGAGGTCGCAGGGAGTCAGATACGACTGATCGACTGAACTGAACTGACCTGAATGCATATATATGGAATTTAGATAGATGGTAATGATAACCCTGTATGCGAGACAGCAAAAGAGACACAGATGTATCAGTTCAGTTCAGTTCAGTCACTCAGTTGTGTCCAACTCTTTGCGATCCCATGAATTGTGGATGATTTGAGAGAATGGCATTGAAACATGTATAATACCATATGTGAAATGCATCACCAGTCCAGGTTCGATGGTTGGGGCTGGTGAACTGGTATGATCCATAGGGATAGTACGGGGAAGGAGGAGGGAGGGGGGTTCAGAATGGGGAACACATGTATACCTGTGGCAGATTCATGTTGATGTATGGCAAAACCGATACAATATTGTAAAGTAATTAACCTCCAATTAAAATAAATAAATTTATATAAAAATACTATGAATATATTCCAAAATATAGTAACTATGCTTCAATTTCCATGTAATTGTTTCATTTAATATAGAAGTGAAGAATAAAAGCCTATGATCTCTTTGAATTTTGACCATCTAATTGTCCTAAAGAGACTGTCACTCAGATTCCAGTAGCTCAGACAAACATGTGTAGGCATAACTGCACCCCACATTTTCAGCACTCATGTGCTGTTTCTCTAGAGTCTAATGCTGCCACATGAGCACTCAAGAGAGTTTCAATATTATCCCAACACTGTAGAAGTACAGCCCTCTGCCTAATTCAGTTTATCAAACACATGCACACTGGTGAACTTTCAAATACAACAGTCTCTACTGATACCTCACAGATGAAAAAACTCAACTCTCCCTCCACATATTTTGTACAAGGTGGGTTCTGTTCCTCAGCTTCACAGAATTGATTTGATCACTCATTTTATTCAGATTTTCTGAGATCAATTATTGCAGTCATCAATCCAGGCATATTACTAAAGGGGTATTTCAAACTTCAGTTAAACAACAGACCAGGTATTCAGGAGTACATCACCTACAGGCATACTGACCTACCATATTCAGTCTTGGAGACCATATACTTCCCAAGGATCCAAGGCTGACCAGAATAGTCAAAGACTTACCATTATTGACATCTAATATTGACCTCAATATTATATGACCTCTAAGAAGAATGGAGTATTTTCAGGACAAAATGTTTACCAGCTTGAGAACGAACCTCAAAGATGAAAAGGCTAACTTATTCTCAATCCTGTCCTTTATGTCATTTCTCTTTCATATGAAACTCAGTACTAGATCCATGCTACATGAAAGAACAAAGTAAAATGTGGGAAGATAGGAGGTAAATGTGTCCACTGGTCTACTAGATACAAAATGGTAGAATTCACAAACGTACCCTTATTTGAAATAAAATAATGTATCTGTCTCCTAAAATGTTCCCGATGTTATTCCAACATTATGTTAATCTCTACCCTCCATCAGAGCAAATACTGTCCAGTATTTTCTGCCACCAAATCAGATGTTTATAGGCAACTGTAAAATTTGTCAAAGTTATTTGTTAACTTTAAACATGGTAGTCACTATTGATATTACTTGACCAACTTAACTCCCTCTATAGCCTAGTATAGTGCCTTGTGCTGGACCTCACCTCACAGAAGTAATTTTGTCAGTCATTTTATTCAGATTCCTCTGAGATCCACTTTGAACTCATCACCAATACAGGTACATTTGTAGTAGGACAGTAAATTATGTAGCAGAGACTGAGCACTCAAGATTCCAACACCCTGAGAAACAACAATCAGCAGTTTTAAATGATGGAGACTACATCATCACAGTCAATGATCTAGTATCAGTTAACTGGCTTGGCCAGTTCTATTATCATTGGAATGTTACAACACTCTAATGTCAGTATTCTCAGGACAAAACACTTACCAGTGTGAGAGTCTCCAATGAACTGTGAGGTTTGAATGGCAGATTTAGTCAGATACTCTCCATCATTTCACTTCTCAAGGTGAAACAAATATAATTCTTTCATAAGAAATCAAGTGTGATTCTAAATTGAACTATAAAAATAGAGGAAAAGTGAAATTTTGGGGTAACAATTTCACTGATCAACTGGCCTAGGAATCCCTACACTGCAGGTATTCTCCTTAAATCTTGAAAATCTCTAGACTAGATAATCTCCTTCCAGATTAGAGAATCTCCCTCTGTACCTAAGATGACTAAAAGCCAGGTGACACAGATCAGGTCACACCATGAAACTGAGCTGCCTGAACTAACAGAAACTATTCATTTCTGTATGCAGAGTCTCTCTTACTCCAGAGAGCATTCAGTGTAGAAAAAACCTTCTAACATCTTACGCATGACCAGTAGGAGCTACATGAAGACTGAGCAAAATCAAAGAAACCAAGGGACCAAAATAGCAACAAATCAGCTCTGACAACTGGATTGCAAACAAAACCACAAACTAGAAAGATGTAAGACATTGAATTAAACCAAAACAGGGTTTAAGAACTAAAATAAAAATTGTCACAGAAATCAGGTAATTTAATATAAAAATAGAGCTACAACTAGAGACCATCATACTGAATAAAGTTAAGTCAGAAAGAGATAGACAAGTAGAATATATCACTTACATGTGGAATTGAAATAGGGCACAAATGAATCAATCTACAAAACAGAAAGATACGCACAGATATAGAGAACAAACTTGTGGCTGCCAAAGGGAAGGAGAGGAGGGAAAGAGATGAACTGGGAGTTTAGGGTTGGTAGATGCAAACTATTATATTTGGAATCGATAGACAAGGTCCTAAATGTATAACACAGGAAATGATATTCACTATTCTGTGGTTAATCATAATGGCAAAGAATATAAAAATGTATATATGTGTATAACTGAGTCACTTTGCTATATAAAGAAATTAGCACAATATTATTTATCAACTATACTACAATAAAAAACTTCCAGATAGAAATGAAAAGGTGACCCATTACAGAAGTAATCATGAAAAGAATGTGAACAGAAAATCAATGAAAGAAACAAAAGATGAAACAATTCAGTTATTAGAATAATAAAATACTTATGAAAAACTTGAAGTGTGAATATAAAATATCTTTAAAAAGTGAAAATGAAGATAAATCTCCAGTAAATAACAACATTATAAATTAAATAAATGAAACAAAAATGGAATTGTATTAATAAGTAAGAAAGTTTACCAGATAGGGTCATTATTAGAGAGCGCAAAACATGGAAGATATTAAGTGAAATTAGTGCAGATCAAAAGATTAAAAAAATTTAAAAACAGAAAAAATGATCTCAAATTCCACAAAGGAACTGTGTGAAAAAATAAGATACCTAGATATTAAATAACTCATTAAAAAGAATACTAATAAATTAAGGTTGCTGCTGTTGTTCAGTTGCCCAGTCATGTAACTCTTTGCGACCCCATGGACTGTATGTAGCACACCAGGCCTTCATGTCCCTCACCATCTCCTGGAGTTTGCCCAAGTTCATGTTCATTGCATTGGCGACGCCATCCAGCCATCTGATCCTCTGATGCCCTCTTCTCCTCTGCCCTCAATCTTTCCCCAAATCAGGGACTTTTCTAATGAGTTGCCTGTTCATATCAGATGGCCAAAATACTGGAGCGTCAGCTTGAGTATCAGTCTTTGCAGTGAATATGCAGGGTTGATCTTCCTTAAGATTGACTGGTTTCATCTCCCTGCTATCCAAGGAAATTCAGGAGTCTTCCAGCACAACAGTTTGAAGGCATCAATTTTTGGCATTCTGCCTTCTCTACGGTCCACTTCTCACAACTCTACATGACCACTGAGATAAGGGAATGGTAAACCACCCCAGTATACTTGCCTCATGAACTGTATAAAAAGCCAAAAAGATATGACACCAAAAGATGAGTGCCTCAGGTCTGAAGGTGTCCAGTATGCCACTGGGGAAGAGTGGAGAACTGCTAATAGCCTCAGAATGAATGAAGTGGCTGGGCCAAAGTGGATACGCTGCTCAGTTGTGGGTGTGTCTGGTGAGGAAAGTAAAATTTGATGCTGCAAAGAACAGTATTGCATAGGGACCTGGAATGTTAGGCCCATGGATCAAGGGAAATTTGATGCGGTCAAGCAGGAGATGGTAAGAATAAACATCAATATCTTAGCAATCAGTGAACTAAAATGGATAGGAATAGGCAAACTTAATTCAGATGATCATTATATCTGCCACTGTGGGCAAGAATCCCATAAAAGAAATGGAGTAGCCCTCATAATCAACAAAAGAGTCCAAAATACAGTACCTGGGTGCAATCTCAAAAATGACAGAAACATCCTGATTTGTTTCCAAGGCAAGCCAGTCAACATACCTTTACCACGGATACAGAGGAAGCTGACTGACGAACTCTATGAAGACCTAGAAGACCTCCTAGAACTAATACTTAAAAAAGATATTCTATTCATTATCAGGGATTAGAATGCCAAAGTAGGAAGTCAAGAGACACTTAGAGTAGTAACAGGTAAGTTTGGCTTTGGAGAACAAAACGAAGCAGGACAAAGCCTAACTGAATTCTGCCAAGAAAATGCACTAGTCATAGCAAATGCCCTTTTTCAACATCACAAGAGATGACTTTACACATGGACATCAGTTCAGTTCAGGCGCTCAGTCGTATCTGACTCTTTGCGATCCCATGGACTGCAGCATGCCAGGCTTCCCTGTCTATCACCAAATCCCAGAGTTTACTCAAGCTCATGTTCATTGAGTTGGTGATGCCATCCAACCATTTCATCTGCTGTCATCCCCTTCTCCTCCTGCCTTCAATCTTTCCCAGCATCAGGGTCTTTACAAATGAGTCAGTTCTTTGCATCAAGTAACCAAAGTATTGGAGTTTCAGTTTCAACATCAGTCCTTCCAATGAATATTCAGGACTGATTTCCTTTGATGGACAGGCTAGATCTCTTTGCAGTCCAAGGGACTCTGAACAATCTTCTCCAACAACACAGTTCAAAAGCATCAATTCTTCAGTGCTCAGCTTTCTTTATAGTCCAACTCTCACATCCATACATGACCACTGGAAAAACCATAGCTTTGACTAGATGGACCTTTGTTGGCAAAGTAATGTCTCTGGTTTTTAATATGCTGTCTAGGTTAGTCATAGCTTTTCTTCCAAGGACCAAGCGTCTTTTAATTTCATGGCTGCAGTCACCATCTGCAGTGATTTTGGAGTCCCCCAAAATAAAGTCTGTCATTGTTTCCACTATTTCCCCATCATTTTGTCATGAAGTGATGGGACACGACGCCAGTATCTTAGTTTACTGAATNTGGCAAAGTAATGTCTCTGGTTTTTAATATGCTGTCTAGGTTAGTCATAGCTTTTCTTCCAAGGACCAAGCGTCTTTTAATTTCATGGCTGCAGTCACCATCTGCAGTGATTTTGGAGTCCCCCAAAATAAAGTCTGTCATTGTTTCCACTATTTCCCCATCATTTTGTCATGAAGTGATGGGACACGACGCCAGTATCTTAGTTTACTGAATGTTGAGTTTTAACTCTACTTTTTCACTCTCCTCTTTCACTTTCATCAAGAGGCTCTTCAGTTCTTTGTTTTCTGCCATAAGAGTGGTGTCATCTGTGTATCTGAGGTTATTGATATTTCTCCCAGAAATCTTGATTCCAGTGTGTGCTTCATCCAGCCCAGTGTTTCTCATGACGTACTCTGCATATAAGTTAAATAAGCAGGGTGACAATATACAGCCTTGATGTAATCCTTTCCCTATTTAGAACCAGTCTGTTGTTGCATGTCCAGTTCTAACTGTTGCTTCCTGTTGTGCATACAGATTTCTCAAGAGGCAGGTCAGGTGGTCTGGTATTCCCATCTCTTTCCGAATTTTCCACAGTTTATTGTGATCCACAAGTCAAAGGCTTTGGCATAGTCAATAAAGCAGAAGTAGATGTTTTTCTGGCACTTTCTTGCTTTTTCCATGATCTAACGGATGTTGCCGATTTGATCTCTGGTTCCTCTGCCTTTTCTAAATACAGCTTGAACATCTGGAAGTTCATGGTTCATATACTGTTGAAACCTGGCTTGGAGAACTTTGAGCATTACTCTACTAGCGTGTGAGATGAGTGCAATTGTGTGGTAGTTTGAGCATTCTTTTGCATTGCCTTTCTTTGGGATTGGAATGAAAACTGACCTTTTCCAGTTGTGGCCACCAAATGGTAAATACTGAAATCAGATTGATTACATTCTCTGTAGCCAAAGATGGAGAGGCTATATACAGCCAGCAGAAACAAGACGTGGAACTGACTGTGGCTCAGATCATCAGCTTCTAATAGCAAAATTCAGGCTTAAACTAAAGAAAACTGGGAAAAACACTAGGCCAGCCAGATATGACATAAATCAAATCCTGTATGAATTCACAGTAGAGGTAACAAATAGATTCAAGGGACTAGATCTAGTTAAACAGTGTGTCTGAAGAACTATGGACAGAGGTCTGTTGTTGTTCAGTCACTCAGTCATGTCTGACTCTTTGTGATCCCATAGACTACAGCATGCCAGGCCTCCCTGTCCATCACTAACTCCAGGAGTTTACTCAGTCTCATGTCCATTGAGTTGGTGATGTCATCCAACCATCTCACCCTCTGTCATTCCCTTCTCCTCTTGCCTTCATCTTTCCAAGCATCAAGGTCTTTCCAAATAAGTCAGTTCTTTGCATCAGGTGGCCAAAGTGTTGGAGTTTTAGCATTAGTGTCAGTCCTTCCAATGAATATTCAGCATTGATTTTCTTTAGGATTGACTGGTTTGATCTTCTTGCAGTCCAAGAGACTCTCCAGAGTCCGTAGTATTGTACAATTAAGGTTAAGCATACAAAAATAGTAGTACAAACATATGAAACAGTGAATTCACAATTTAAAAAATTTCTACAGTTAAAAATCTAGAAACTAAAAAAGGCATCTAGAAACAGAATGTAAAAAAAATGTTCAATTATATAACATTTTGGATAAATATAAAGGCAAAAAAAGAAAGAAATGTACCTGACAAGAGAACTAAGAACATTTAGGTGTAATTTATTATTTTAAAAAAATATTTAAATTGGCAAACATTCTTGGTTTAAAAAGGTCACTTAAACAACTAAAAAAATGAACTGTGATATTATAAGGTCACATACAACACAAATAAGGGTCAATAAAAGACACATTGATACAAAGAGTCTTTTAAAATTCTTGCAGCACACCAATTAAAAATGAGAAAGGAGGGCTCTGAAAATTTTTTATAAAGCACTTGACTGAAAACAATGGCAACTATATCACAATATAACACATATGACAAAAGTGAAGAAAACAAGTAGGAAAAGAAAAAGATGAATAAATAACAAAAAATTCATAATCCTGATTTACAGAGCTAAAATAAAAATGTTCAATGAGCCACACAAAAAAAGAAAAGAAAATGTACAATGATATACCATACAAAGTCTATACACAACCTGGGGATGGCTACATTACCTAGGTAAGTACTCAGAACAAGATTACTTCTGAGCCTAAGGCAAAGATAAAAGTCCTTCACTTGGACCACACAGAGACAGAAAGGAAACTGAGCCTATCAAATGCCCAAAGTTATAAGATGAGACACTTAAAACAACTGAGTAAATTGACATGGGGCTTGCACTTTCAAAAGCCTGTCCCATCAGTGCCCATACTTTAGCAAACCAAGAGCTCTTCTAGGACCATGGTGACATCCACAGTCACCAAAACTACAGAACCGTGCAAATTCATAAACCAGAAATATCACTGCCAACCCCAGTGACACCATGAGACCCAGGTCCTCAAGGACCAATGTGACACCCACAGCCATTCCACAACATAATCCACCAAACAGCTGCAAGCTCTGAATCCACCATGACCTCTATGGCCTGAGGCCCGGCATTTCAGGGACCATAGGTTTGATGCACCAGCTGGTGGCATGACAAAATGACTCCCATACCAGACAGCCTCTCCTTGGAAGCTGACTCCCCTGTTTCCACAGGATCCAGCCTAATGACCTCCAGGAAGAGCTCCAAACCTCAGAGAAGCCTAGGTGGGCTGGGTATAGAAATGACCCTGTAACATCCCAAGGACTGTCTTTACATTGTCAACATAGGGAGAACCTAGCCAGATGTGGATAAAACAAACACCCCACCTCATAACTGGCCTCCATGCCAAGACATGATACAATGCCTTGATGCCAACCACTTGCTACCACAAAGATCCACCACAAAGCAAGTCAATCCAAGGAGAAGCCAACTGGGGGATGGGTACATGAACCTGCACCCTCAGTGCTTCCTGAAACTGGCTCAAAATGCACCTGAAGGCAACCCAAAGAGTTCAAGGAACCCTATGGACTTGCCAATTCATTCACAAAGCATTTCACCCAGGGGTTCATGCACAATTCCTAGTGCATTTCTCACTCTCTTTGCCATTCTGTGTCCCTAGTATCTGCCCACCTCAGGGCAAAGTGCCAGACCCTCTCCTCTACAGAGAATTTTGATTTCCTCAAAAATTCTGTTAGACATTTTCCAGGCCCAATGTCTCAAGCCCAGTAGCCGTCCCCACTCCCCCCCCCCACCCCTCCCTGCCACACACACACACACAAGGGGGATGTGATCTGAGAAGGGGCTGTTAGCTTGGCCCACGTCCCAGGGGTGGTGGTCTGTTGATTTCCTAAGAGCATCAGGAAGAACCTGCTAACATTCATCCCATCTCCTCATAGAACATGACAGAGAAGCAGGGCTCCTGCTCTGACCTTGTGTGTAAAGACCTGGCAGAGGCCTGAAGGACCCACTGGCAGGCCAGAGGCCCCAAAAGGCTCCCACTTCCTTTTCTACCTGCACACTCGCCTATGGAAAAAGAACACAGCTCTGGCTAGCCTCATGCATCCAGGGATGACACACTGTCCCTAGTCATCCCCCAGGGATGGGAGTCCCAGACCTTTTCCCAAAGGCTCCTTTCCCCACAAGAAAGTCATCATCCTCAGCTGGCACAAAGTAGCTGCTGATAGCCAAGGGGGCAAATGCAATGGGACACCCTGTCTATGTTCCCTGTGGGAGCCACATTCAGGACCCCAGTTCTGATGAGGAGACAGTAGAGGCTTTTCATACTCATTTTATTTAGATTTCCAAGGTATGCCTTTTTTTGGAGTCATCATCAGTTTAAGCATGTGCTTAGATTCTGGACCTATGGCCTCTACCCTGAGGTGGCCAGGGAACTCAATCACATCAGCATTCAGGACCCATCAGAGCCCAGTCATGGGGGAGGTAGTGCAGTCAAGCCTCAGGCTATCAGAGCTCACATGTCCCAGGGAAAGCCCAGAATGTGAGGGTGCAGCCCCAGCTCACAGAGGTCCAGGCCAAACCACTAGGTTCCCACAGAGAAGTGCCACTTACCACCATGGGCGTTCCACCATTACCCCATGGGCTGTATGCCAACATGCCTCCAGGGGCTCCTTTGCCTGACCTCACCTGGCCTGGTGTCATGGAATATGGGAAGGATACCACACTGATGGTTTTGATCCCTGGGGACTCCATCTGAGTTGAAGCAAGAATTTACATACACACTTGAAGAACATGCATAGGTGCACAGGAAAAAGGGGCAGTGCCACCTGGAATACAGGGCTCTATCTTGCCTCTTTCATAACCTGCCCCTTGTCTGTGTGGCAAGAGTCAAATGTGAATGCACTGGGTCAAGGACACTGTCAGAATGGGTAACTATCAGGCCAAGGAAACCACTGGTCCATCACATCCTTGGTTTTGGGCCCTCCAATTCCCTCCTGAATACCGTGCCTGCTGACACAGCTTAAAGGTGTAATTCTTGAACCTCTTGACATCCCCAGGAAAACTGGGCCTACCCTGCCAAACTAATAGCCACTGACACTCCGGGAAAACAATCTTGGCACCTACTTTGCTCACAATGGACCTGCCAACAGGGCAACAAGGAAACTGGGAGCTTACATGAGAAAACGGCACTTGTCTGAAAGTGAGGTCCACAATGAAAAGTGGCTCCTTGGGCCCCACAATCCCTGAGGCACACCTGCACTGACTCTGGGGGACTCAAGAGGGCAGTTACTTCCTGGCCTATAGCCAAGACAGAGGCCCTTAACTTGGAAAACATGCAAAGCTACTCCAAAACCCAAAGTTACAGAGCTAGACACTTTACATCAACTGGGAACTCACCATAAGGCTTTGAAATTTCTTTATCCAGGAATATCACAGCCATAATTCAGAGACATACTGAGACCCAGGTCCTCCAGGAACAATGTGACATCCACAGCCATGCCATAAGAAAACCCAACAAATAGTTGTGACCACATTCCTCACTGATTCTCTGGACTGAGGCCAAGCATGCCAGAGACAAAGAGTTCACTGCACCAGCTGGTGGCATGTCAAGATGACCCATCCCCCAGACAGCCTCTCCTGCCCCTAAACCTGCAATCTCTCCTTAGCAGCCAACTCCCCTGTTCCTACAAGGTCCCACCCAATGACCACTGGGAAGAGCTCCAACCTTCAGGGAAGGCTAGGAGGGCTGAGTATAAAAAAAAATTAGGATGGCCTAAGGAACAACTTCACAAGGTCAACACAGAGAAAATGTAGCCAGATGGGGAGAAAGTACACACCTCATGTCTCATAATCAGCACCCAGACCAAGACATGATACAATGCTACAATGATAAACACTCACTGCCATGAAGACACAAAGTGAAGGAAGTTCATCAAAGAGAGGCCAAATAGGGGACAGTCCCTGAATCTGTTTCCCCAGGCCTTCCAGACACTGAGTGCAAATGCACTGAAGGCAAGCAAAAGAACTCAGGGAGCACTCTAGACTCGCTGATACCTCCACTCACCAATCCAGCCATGGGTTCACCAACTATTTCACACACATTAACCACCCTCTCACCTTTCAATTGCCCCAAAATACACCTGCCTCAGAGCCAATGTGCCAGATGCTCCCATTAACACAGAATATTTATTACCTCAAAACATTTTCCAGGCCCACCCTCCCAACACTGATGTTCACTCACATACAAGAGGGACACAACCCAAAAAGGGGACATAGGCTTGGACAACGTGCTGGGGACAGTGACTGATATCCTCCAATCATCAGGAAAAACTTACTCTGTGTCCTTTATCTCCAGTAGAACATGACATAGAAGACCAACCTAGGACTCCTGTTCTGACTCTGAGTATAAAGTTTATGGTTTCCTCCAAGAAACAAGGAAACAACTGAGTGGAGGCATGAACACAGTGGCAGCCCAGAGGCTCTCAAACAACTCCTGCATCCTCTTCTATCTCACTCTCACCTGCAGCAGGAGACCACAATCCTGAAGGCTCATAAACCAAGACCAGACATACTGTCTGTAGCCATCCAAGGAGGATGGGAGCCCCAGGCTCCTTTCCCAATGGCTCCTCTTCCCATGAGAAGGCTGTCACTCTCAACTTACACAGTGAAGCTGCTGAAGCACAAGGAAGCAAATGCCACATGCATTCTCTCTATTTTCCCTGTGGGAACCATTGGCTGGAACTTAATTCCAATGAGGAGACCATAGGGACTGCTCATTCATTTTGTTCAGATTCCCAAGCATTTGTGGGAGTCAACACAATCCCACTATGTGCTCAGACACTGGATGTGCAAAGTTGTGGCTTCTACCTTAGGACTATAGGCGAGCTCAAACACATGAGCATTTGTGATTGTCAAGAACCAAGACAAGGGTAGGAATTGTCGTCAAGCCTCAGGCCACGGGACCTTAAATGCCAGAGAGTAAGCACAGAAGGTAAGGGTATAACCCTGGCACCCAGAGGCCTGTAGACAAACCACTAGGTTTTGGGAAAGGACTGCCACTTACAACCATGGGTGTTCCACCTGTAAACCCATGGGCTGCATGTCTACTCAAATATGGGGGATCATTAATTTCACCTGGCCTCACCTTCCCAAGCCAAGTGTCACAGAATATGCAAAGGGTCACCTGTTGCGATGGTATTCCAAGTTGGTGACTCAAATTAACTTGAGGCAAGAAAATATCTGCAGGCTTGAGGAATAGCAACAGGCACATAGCAGACAGAAGCAATGCTCACAGGAGAGTTGAGATTCATACTACATCTATGACACAATTGCTGCAACTCTGTTTGGTGTGTCAGAAGCCAAAAATGAGTGCATTGCTACAGGGAAAATTTCAGTGTCAAGTGGCCATCAGGACGAAGTGCTGATGTTCTGTCAACTCACTGGTCTCAGACTCTGCAAATCCACTTCTTTTACCATCACTGACAACACAATGTAAAGATAACCTCTAAGAAACCCCAACTCACCCTCAGGGGAAGGAGGTCACCTTGTCTGAACTACTACTGTCCCTCCAGGAAAACACATTCTTGGCACCTACTCTGCTCACAATGGTTTCACCACTGTGGGGAAGGAACAAAGGTATTTGAGAGCTTGCACAAGAATAAGGCCCTCCTTTGACAGGGAGATTATCCATGAAACTAGTTCTTGGGCTGTGCAACAAAGGAGCTCCACAGTATAGCTGTGAACAATCTGGGTGGCACACAAGTGCGCTTGTTTCCCGGACTACAGCCATGCTACAAGCATTTAGCTTGAAAAACACAAAAAGCTACGGGCCATTGGAACTATTCTGAAAAGCAAAGTTGTGGCGCTCCACCCTTTACAGCACTTAATTTACTCATCGTGATATATTGCACTTTTTAAGGCAGTAACATTGTTAGGGGAAGCACACTGATTGAAACCACCCACCCTGGCCAGGGACCATAATAACCATTTGCATGAGTTGTTTTATGACAGGCGATCCTGATAAGGAATACGGAACAAAAAAGTACCACCAACCGGAAGAGTCCGGGAAAGGTCTAAAGGAGACAGCGAGTGTCCATCCACTTCCCAGAATCCCTCTCGCTAGCATCCATCTTGGCTGAGCACACTTCCCAGAATCCCTCTAGCTAGCATCCATCTTGGCTGAGCAATGCGTGTGCCACCAGGAAAGACTCTGAATTAGAATGATTGGCCAAAGATCACCCAGAAACTAATCCCATCACCATAAAACCCGAGACTGCAAGCCATGCGGTAGAGCAGTTCTCCTGGGTTCCCTTATGCTACTGCTCTCCACCCAGGTGCCCTTTCCCGATAAAATCTCTTGCTTTGTCAGCACATATCTCCTCAGACAATTCATTTCTGAGTGTTAGACAAAAGCCCACTCTTGGGGCCCTGTAGGGGGGCCTCCCCCTTCCTACAACAACTGGCGACCATGAAGGGACACCCCTATTTTTACTGGGGCTGACATCCAGACCACTCAGGGTACTCCAGGACCAGCTTGCCTGCCAACAAATCTGACCCAGTGGCCGCAACTGGGACTCGTTTGTCCCTGGTCTGCTCCTGACGTGGACAACTGGCCAGGGTGCCCTGACCGGGTAAGGAACAAGAGATTTTGTTGAACCCCTTTATCTCACCCCTCCTTTCAACCTATCCTATCCTATTTTTCTAGTCCCCCGGTCCTGGACACAGGAGTCTGGTCTAAGGGCCTCGGCCTGAGCTGAGGATTGGAGACCGATCACCTCCTCTTGGCAGAGAATTCAAATTCTGGTTCTGATTTCTCGTAGGGCTGAGTTCCAGTCATCTCTTCTCTGGAGGCCCAGGGAAAAGTCCCATAATGCCTGGGTATCTGTAGGTGGCAGAAGACATCTGTAAGGCCACCCCTTTTTCTTTTTCCTCTCTCTCCCCCACACTTACACCTTTTGTCTCTTCCCACTCCTTCTCTCTCAACCTGGCCTCTTTTCCTCTCTGTGAAGACCCAAGTTATTTCCATTCACTCTGTCTGTTGATATTTGGACTTGAAGTTCTGGGTCTTTGCAAGAGATTTTCTGAGAGGCTACGCTCTCTGCTCCCCATCATTGTGCTTTCTGTTCTTGGGGAGACAATCGGGCATTAGAAGCCCTCCATCGGGTGCCCTGTTTCTATAAATTCAGCCATTTAATTGAGCATTTGGCTGAGTGCTTCCACATGGAAATGACTGATAGGGTTCAGTATAGTTGCACCTGGTTTGGGTGAAAATTAACACCCTAGACACATCCTTAGGGGTTAATTCACCTTTTGGGACCAGTCCTACAGCACCATTGATTGTGCTTACTGCTGAACATTTCCTTTGGCGCATATACAATCAGGCAATTTGGGACCAGGAGAGAGCTTACAATCTCTCTAGAGTCAGATATAGGGGCATCCACTCCAATACTGGTCCCCTGGGAACGAGATATAAACTATACTGTCACTAAAATGGGAAATAAGCCTAGCTTCCCTTTAGACACCCCGCTGGGTTGTCTTTTGGCCCACTGGGAGGGATACCAACTGGAAGGGCTGAAAAAGAAAAAACTTATCAAATACTGTACTGAATACTGGCCTACTTACTCCCTGGAAAGAGGGGAAAAATGGCCCCAGTTGGGATCACTTGGATACAACACCATTTTACAGTTCAGTCTAGACTCCAAATGCAAGGGTAAATACAAGGAGGTTCCCTATGTCCAGGCCTTTATGGCCCTCTATCAGGATTCTGGGAAAAAGGGAAAATACAAGCTTGAGGACTTTGATAAATGCTCTTCCAAAATCCTTTTGGCAAGGTCTGAAAGAGAGGATCCCCTTGACCCTTCCCTGACCTCCACTGCTTCAGCAGAGAAGTCACGGGAAAAGGAGGGTAAGACACACCTGGAAGTCACGAGCTTGGACCTGGAAGTGAGGAGGCTAGGCCTGGGAATCAGGAGCTCAGACCCAGAAGTCACGGGGCTGGGCCCAGAAGTCATGGGATCTGAAGGGAAGTCACTCACCATCACCTCGGCTCCTCCTCCATATGCCCCCTCCCCTATGGGGTTACGATCAGGAAGTAAGCTTTGTCCTCCGCAGAAGGAAAGGTTATTCTCAAGACAAAATCTGCTCCCTAAGAGAGGTACCAGAAGGGGAGGGGGGAGCTATGCATGTTCATGTTCCATTCTCTATGCAGGACAGTACCCAATGCAAGGAACAAGTGGGCTCATATTCCGAGAACCCCCCAAAATTTAAGGATGAATTTGAGCATCTTAGCCTTAACTTCTCCCTCACCTGGAGGGATATAATGGTTATCCTCACCCGGTGTTGTAATGATGAGGAAAAAGCTCAAATCCTAGATCAGGCTATAAAAGTGACTGATAAGGTCACAAAGAGTCGGACAGGACTGAGCGAGCGACTGAACTGAACTGAACTTTAAATGGGGAAAGATTTTCTAAAAATAAATTTTAAAATAATTTAAATCCAAAAAAGATGAAAATACCCATAAATCCAGCTACATAAAAATAAATAAAAATTTTAAAAAAAGTGGCTGATAAAAGACAGCGGGTAGATGTCAGTCTGGTCCCTGCCAAAGAGGTAATCTCCTCTGCAGAGCTAGACTGGGATCCTAATACAAGGGCAGGAAGGAATCCTTAAGACACTTCATTACTTGCCTCCTACAGGGACTGATCCAGGGTGTCCGAAAGGTTGTTAATTATAATAAGATAAAAGAGGTTCGGTTCAGTTCGGTTCAGGCGCAAAGTCGCTTCCGACTCTGCGACCCCATGAATCGCAGCATGCCAAGCCTCTCTGTCCTTCACCAACTCCCGGAGTTCACTCAGACTCAAGTCCATCGAGTCAGCGATGGCATCCAGCCATCTCATCCTCTGTCGTCCCCTTCTCCTCCTGCCCCCAATCCCTCCCAGCATCAGAGTCTTTTCCAATGAGTCAACTCTTCGCAAGAGGTGGCCAAAGTACTGGAGTTTCAGCTTTAGCATCATTCTTTCCAAAGAAATCCCAGGGTAGAGGAAGAAAATGAAAATCCAGCTCTTTTTTTGGGGCAGACTCACAGAAGCCTTTGAAAACTTTACCAAGACAGATCTAAAAAGTAGATCTCTGGAAGGAAGGAAGGAAGAGTCCTGTCCATAACCCAGTCAGCCCCAGACATAAGGAGAAAATTACAAAAACTAGGAAAATGAACAGAGACCCCAATTTCCGATTTGGTGGAGGAGGCAAACAGGGTGTTTCTGAACAGGTACCAGGAGGAGGAAGCAAAAAGGGAGCAAAAGGAAGCCCAAAAAGATAGAATAGAGAGGCAGACCCAGGCCTTGGCCCAACAACAGGCTAAAATCCTGGCTTTGATTCATCCTGCCACTACGCGAGAGTATGGGGGAGAGCAAGGAAGGTAAAAGGATCTTAACAATCCACTGCGGCTGAGACAAACCCAGTGTGCCTACTGCAAAGAGGATGGGCACTGGAAAAGGGAGTGCTCATATCACTCTAAGGGAAGGCGTATGGAGACCCCTAAACCTGACCCCTCTGTATTAGTCCTGGGCGACCAGGACTGATGGTACCCAGCGGCTTGAGAAACCTCCGCGAATGGTAAGGTCCAGATCACTCCTCTAGACCCTTGGGTGACTCTACAAATAGAAGGTAAGAGCGTGAACTTTCTTTTAGACATTGGGGCTGCCTTCTCTGTTCTTCCTTTCCAATTAGAACCTTTAGACTCCCAGACTAAAACAGTGATTGGGGTAGATGGAAAACCCCAAAGCCGAAATTTTACTAAGCCCCTCCACTGTAAGGTGGGCAACTGGCAAGGAACCCAACCCTTCTTATACATCCCTGGTTGCCCTGCTCCCCTACTGGGGAAAGACCTTCTTTGCCGCCTCCAGACCAGAGTGACTTGGGGAAAGCTAGAAGTCGATAATTTCCTTTGCCTAGTGTCTGAATACTTACAGTCAGATGTAGAAAAGGAGGAGTCTGTCCCTTTCTTAGATGAGGTCAGTCCCCAGGTGTGAGATGTCTCCAGCCCTGGTCTAGCTGTAAGTGTTCCACCAGTAAAGATCTTCTGAGGCCAAATGCTTCTTACCCCTGAAAAAGACAATATCCCTTAAAACCAGAAGCTCTTGAAGGTCTTAGATCATTAGTTAACAAATACTGAGATACTGGAATTCTAATCACCTGTGAGTCTCCCTGCAATACTCCAATCTTGCCTGTTAAAAAAACAGATGGATCTTATTGATTCATCCAGGATCTAAGAGCTGTTAATGAAGCTGTGGTTCCCATCCACCCCATAGTCCCAAATCTGTATACCCTCCTATCCCAAGTCCCAGGAAATGCTAAGTACTTCTCAGTCTTGGATCTTAAAGATGCCTTCTTTTGCATTCCTCTCCATCCTGAATCCCCAAAACTCTTTGCTTTTGAGTGGCAGGACTTGGAAACAAGGGAGGCCATACAACTCTGCTGGACTTGATTACCACAAGGGTTTAGGGACAGCCTTCATATTTTTGAGACTTCCTTGGGGACAGAACTAAGGGAATTAACTTTAACAAACAGCAATCTAATACAATATGTGGATGACCTGCTCATATCTAGTCCAGATTTTACCAGCTCTCAAATGGACACTATTAAAATTCTAAATTTCCTGTATGAAAAGGGTTATGGAGTATCCCCTAAAAAAGCTCAGATTAGCTTAACCCAAGTAAAATACCTTGGATTTATTATTATGAAAGGAAAAAGAATGCTCGATCTCCAGAGGAAATCCCTCATCTTAAATACCCTGTATCCCCCAAACAAAAAAACAGCTTAGGGGATTTTTAGGAATGACTGGGTTTTGCAGGATCTGGATTCCTAATTATGGCAATCTGGCCCAACCCCTATATGAAAAGTTAAGAGGGAAAGAGGAAAAGCCACTCGACTGGGATGAGACCTGCAAGGTGGCCTTTAATGCCCTAAAAGAGTCTCATTACAGCCCCAGCTTTAGGCCTTCAAAACCTGGAAAAGCCTTTCAAGCTTTATGTTTCTGAAAGGATAGGAACTGCTCTTGGGATGTTAGGACAAATGATGGGGCCTGTTACAACTTGGCTTACCTCTCAAAACAACTAGATGAGGTGGCCAGAGGGTGGCCCACTTGCCTCCGGGCAGTAGCGGCCACCGCTCTTATGTTAAGGAGGCATCTAAGCTGACCCTGGGTCAGCCCACCATAGTGTATACGCCTCACCAGGTGCAAGCAGTCTTGGAAACTAAAGGGGATAGGTGGATGACAGGGGGAAGGATCACCCAATACCAAGCCCTCCTCCTTGACACTCGAGAAATAAAGTTGAGGGTCTGTCAGACTTTAAACGGAGAAGGCAATGGCACCCCACTCCAGTACTCTAGCCTGGAAAATCCCATGGATGGAGGAGCCTGGTAGGATGTAGTCCATGGGGTCGCTAAGAGTCGGACACGACTGAGCACCTTCACTTTCACGCATTGAGAAGGAAATGGCAACCCACTCCAGTGTTCTTGCCTGGAGAATCCCAGGGACGAGGGAGCCTGGTGGGCTGCCGTCTATGGGGTCGCACAGAGTTGGACACGACTGAAGCGACTTAGCAGCAGCAGCAGCAGACTTTAAATCCAGCCACCTTACTGCCAGATCCCCCTACTTCCCCTTTGGATCACCAATGCATGCAAATCATAGATGAGTTATACTCTTCTCGCCCGGACCTATCAGAGACACCTTCATCTGACCCAGAGGAAAAATGGTACACAGATGGCAGTAGTTTTGTAGAAAAGGGAGAGAGGAAAGCAGGATATGCTGTAGTGAGCCTAGAGGAAACTAAGGAAAGTGGGTCTCTTCCCCCAGACACCTCAACCCAGAAAGCTGAACTGTTTGGCCCTGAAAAGAGCTTTGGAATTAAGAGAAGGAAAGAGGATTAATGTGTATATGGACTATAAGTATGCTTTCCTCATCCTGCACGCCCATGCAGCAATTTGGAAAGAAAGAGGGATGCTTAGTGCTCGAAGCTCTCCGATTAAACACAAAGAGCTCATTCTCAGGCTCCTGGAGGCAGTCAAACTTCCTACAAAATTGGCTGTCATCCACTGTAAAGGTTACCAAAAGAAGCAAGAAGAGGATGCCCAGGGAAATAGAAAAGCTAACCATGAGGCTAAATGAGCTGCTGGGGAAGCTACCCCTGTCACTGCTATCTGTCCCCTTTTCCCCAAGGAAACCCTGACTCTAGATTATACCCCAGAGGAACATTCCCAATATGCTGAGTGGGGCTGGGAGACTGGGTCATGTAGGTGGTTTCAGACTGATCAGGCCCAAGTAATACTCCCTAACTCTCAGGTTTGGAAAATTATTAACTCCTTACATAAAAGTGCCAATTTTGGAAGAGGTAATCCGGAAATCTTGCTCAAGCCTATTCTCTACCATCCCCAGTTGGCTAAGGTTGTTAGACAGGTCACAAAGAATTGTGATACCTGTCTAAGAAATAGTCAAAAAAAAACCAGACACTTGCCACCTCCTCTAATCAAACCTGTCCAGCATCGGGGATCATACCCAGGAGAGGACTGGCAGGTGGATTTTACAGCCATGCCAAAGACCCAAGGGTTTTCTTATTTGCTAGTCTTTATTGACACGTTCACAGGATGGATTGAAGCGTTCCCTACTAAGACAGAGAGAGCCACAGAAGTCTGTAAAGCTCTACTGAAGGAGATAGTACCTAGGTTTGGGTTGCCTCGATCGCTTCAGAGTGACAATGGGCCCTCACTTACAGTCATGATATCCCAGAACCTGGCCACATGCTTAGGCATAAAATACCGCCTCCACTCATCTTGGAGGCCTCAAGCTTCAGGAAAGGTAGAGAGAGCCAACCAAATTCTTAAAAGGGCTCTGGCCAAGCTATGTCAAGAAACACATAATAAGTGGACCTATATGCTACCCATAGCCCTCATGAGGGTACGGAGAGCCCCCAAATGGCCACCATTATTAAGCCATTATGAAATGACGTCCATTCTTAACTTCTGATTTATTTTTTGATGAGGACGCCAATACTCTCTTAAAACATATAATTGACCTGGAACGGTTTCAACAAGAACTCCAACGATATGGAGAACAGATCCTCCCTAGACCACAGGAAAACCTGAAAAATCCCCAGGTAGAGCCAGGGGACCAAGTATTAGTAAAGACCTGGCAAGAAAAAGGGAGTCCAAGCCAGCTGTCTGAGAAATGGACAGGACCATATCAGGTTGTCCTAGTAACTTCAACTGCTGTAAAAGTGAAGGGTCTATCTGCCTGGGTCTACAATTCTAGAATAAAACGCTATGGCCTACAGGAGGGGGAGACGGGGACTGAGACTCCAAAACCAGAGGACAACTATTCCTATGAACCTGCTGAAGATTTCAGACTCTTGTTCAGGCAGAACCCCATCAACTCTCCCTCAGATAAGTAAAAATGCATCATATGGTATTCTTCCTCTTTCTAATCATGTCTCCCTGTATGGCTATTAATCTCTCCCTAAATGAGGCATATACGCTTGTAAACCACACTGCTTCTCGACTCAACCTAACCAGCCTCTGCTGGATCAGAATTAATGGCAGGAGTTGGGAGTATGTCCAACCTATCCCAGGGTATCAGTAGCCTACCATTCCAGGCGAGCTACATGCTGTTACCCAGTGCACCCCATCTGGTCGTAGTATGGACTTTTGGGAAAAAGGGGAAAAAAACATCATGCCTTAGTATCAGCAACAACTGTGTATATTTACCCCCTCAATAACATCTGCATCCTGAGCTCTTACTTTCTCTCTTGACTAACATTCCCCAAGTGACCTTCCCTATCTGTCTAAAAAGTGACTTCCTGACAGGGGTGTCAGTGGGAAATCTAGGCAACTCATAATGTGCAGTGACCTTCACTGTTGAAACTAATGGGAAAAACTCAGACCTAGAAATTTCACTAGGGTATTACGATTTAGCCCAAAGTCTGGGAACTAGAGGTTCTTGCAAAACTGACACAGTATACCATCCCCGAACATGAGGCTCTCCTCGGATGCTATTAACCAGTCTCGAAAATCCATGTTCTGTTCTGGACGACCAAAGAACCACACCCGTTCATCCTGGTTTCTAAATCAGGCAGGCAACTCTGACCCCTGTTATTCCCTTGTAGGGGTACCCAACCCTGAAAACCTAACCCTACGGTGGGAGCCTAAACGAAATACTCTCTACCTTGAGGAAAAAACCCAGGATGCCTCACAACACTTGAATACCTTCCTAAATGCCCTCACTGCTGCCGGTTTTGCAGCAAGTGGAGTGACAGTCTCCTCCCAGCTACTAAAAGACTGCCCCTGTTCCATTATGCCCTGTTCCAGTTGTAAGGCAGATGAAAATCCTGTTCCTCTTTGGCAAACCCATTTTGCTGCCCAGCTTAAACTCAGTCATGGTGTCTATTTCATATGTGGGGATAAAGCTTATTTATCCCTACCACCTTTTTGGTCAGGAACTTGCTCCCTAGGGTATGTTACACCCCACACAGATCTGCCTGGAGTAATACCTCCTTGCCTTTACCAGTATATACCAACCAGAGGATACGTCGTGCAGTAATACTTACCCCTCTTTTCCTAGCATTAGGACTGACCACTGGTTTGACAGGAGCTGCCATGGGGGGAACTTCTTTACATAAATTTCAGCAGCTTTCTACCGGACACTGCTGTATCCATAGAAAAAATGGCAAGGACCCTCCAATGCCTACAATCCCAGTTAGACTCCCTAGCCACAATGGTCCTACAAAATCATCGGACCCTAGATTTACTGACTGCTGGACAGGGGGGCACTTGTCTCTATCTAGAGGAAGAATGCTGTTTTTATTACAACCAGTCTGGGCAGGTCCAAAAAAGATATCAAGGGGCTTTTGGAACAGGCCACAAAGATCCAGGATTTGAGTTCAATAAGTGTATGGAGTTCCCTTTCTTTCCCTTCTTGGCTCCTACTGTTCATGGGTCCAGTGATAACTATCTTATTATGCCTCCTATTTGGCACCTATATACTCCAACTACTTACAAAGTTTATTTCCAACAGACTCCAGCAGTTCCAAGCCAAATTGATGTTACTACAAAGGTGGAACCTGGTTTCAGATGTGGAACACCCCAACTTAAATTGGATAGAGACTTCTGCTCTGCTAGGCAGGCCTACACCCATGTACAGCAGGAAGAAGTTACAGAAGAAAGAGACCTCCACCCCAATTCCCAAGAAGTGTCTTGAGTGTGAAGCTTCTCAGCGGGGAGTTGTTAAGAGGAAGCACACTGACTGAAACCGCCCATCCTGGCCAGGCACCATAGTAACCATTTGCATGAGTTGTTTTATGACAGAAGATCCTGATAAGGAATACGGAACTAATAAGCCACCAAACTAATAAGCCACCACCAACCGAAGAGTTCAGGGAAGGTCTAAAGGAGACACCGCGTGTCCGTCCACTTCCCAGAATCCCTTTCGCTAGCATCCATCTTGGCTGAGTGATGCATGCACCACCAGGAAAGACTCTGAATTAGAATGATCGGCCAAAGACCACCCAGAAACTAATCCCATCACCATAAAACCCGAGACTTCGAGCCACGCGGCAGAGCAGTTCTCCTGGGTTCCTTTATCCTACTGCTCTCTACCCGGGTGCCCCTTTCCCAATAAAATCTCTTGCTTTGTCAGCCCATGTGTCTCCTCCAACAATTCATTTCCAAGCGTTAGACAAGAGCCCAGTTTTGGGCCCTGGAAGGGGTCCCTCTTCTTGCAACAACATCACTACAGTGGCCCCAGAGACAACACAAGACCCTGGTGATCCATGACCATCCTGACAGCACAAGCCATGCCATGACAGAATCCAGAAACAGCTGCAGCTGCTGAACCCACGATGATGTCTCTGGCTTGAGGTTAGGAACGCAAGAGACCACAGTGTTGCTGCACCAGCAGGCCACAAAACAAAAAGACCCCTGTGTCAGAAAGCCTCTCCTGTCCTTAAGACAGCATCCACTTATGTGGGCAACTGACTCCTTGTTTCTACCGGGTCCAGCCCACTGAATTCCAGGGAAAACTCCTAAACTTGAGAAAGGATAGGTGGGCTGGATATAGAAATAACATGTGGATGTCCTGAGGCACACGTTATGCCATGCACATAGGGAGAACATGGAGAGATGGACAGAAAACATCCCCTTTGCCTCATAATTGGCTACCAGGACAAGACAGGACACAATACCAACCACTTGTGGATCTGGAGTTCGCCACAAAGGAAACCAATTATGGGAGAGGAAAACTGTTGGATGGTCCATAAATCTGCCACTGTTGTCCTTCCTAATACTCCAAATGCACCTGAAGGAAACCAAAGAGTCCATGAAAGCTGACTGAAATACTTATCCATCCACCTGCTTACTCACCCATGGGTTCAACCACCATTCTGGGCATATTTCCTGCTGTCCAAGCTTTCCTCACTTCCTGCCATCCACCTGTATCAGGGAAACATGCTGGACCTTCTCATCAACATAGGATTCTGATTTTCTCGGAAAGGCACTAAGGCACCTTCCAAATTCAGCCTCCCAACACCAGTGCACACTCACACACAAAACGAAAGAAATAATACAAGAAGGGCCCACCAGCTTGCCCAAACTCCTGGACACTATGCTCATTTACTTCTTCAAATATCAGGAGAAAACTACGTAGCATCCTATTCCCCAGGAGAACATGAAAGAGAAGTCTGGCTGAGGCCACAATTCCTGTTCTGAATCTGAACAAAAACAATTTGTTTTCTCCAGGGGACTAGGCAATAGGCAGGCAGAGGCCTGAATAAACTCAATGTCAGCCCAGAGGCCCACAAATGGCTTTCACTTTCTCTGCCATGGCACTTCCACCCACAGCAAAAGACAACAGCTCTGGCTAGTCTTGTGCAACCAGAGACAAGACATGGTCTCTAGCCAACCCCTGAGGATGCGAGATGCAGGCCCTTTTCCCCATGGCTCACCTACACACACAAGGTTGTCACTCTCAGCTTCCATGCTGTTGCCGCTGATCCCCCAGGGAGCAAAGGCAATGTGACCCTGGCCATTCCATCCCTCTGGGAGCCACATGCTGGATCTTAGTTCCAAAGAGAACATGATAAGGATTGATAACTCATTTTGTCAGATTTTCAAGGCTGCCTTTGTGGGAATCATCATCCATCTAAGTGCATGTGCTCAGATGCTGAATGAGCAAAGTCGGGACCTCCATGCCTGGAAGGCCAGCAATCTCAATCACATCAGCAGTTGGAACTGCACAGATCCCAGCCAAGAGGCAGGAACTATAGCTAAGCTTGTGGGCCGTGGGACCTTGCGTGCCCCAGGGAAAGTACAAAGGTGAAAAAGCAGACACCACATCCAGAGCCTTATGGCCAAACCACCAGGCTTATGCAAAGATGGTTACTTACAGCCATTGGTGTTCGACCTGTATCACCAAGGGCCGCATGTCCAGTGGCTTGTGGCAGCTCATAGGCCTCAACTTTCCAGGCTCGGAGTCATGGAATATGTTGGGCCCCTGATGCCAATGGTCTTCATCCTGGGCGACTCAATCTGGCTTGAGGCAAGGAAATACATGCAAGCATGAGAAAGAGAGACTGGCATACAGGGTAAAGAGGCAAGGCCCCCAAGAGCATTGCCCTCATACTTGCATCTACCATTCAATTGCTGTACCTCAATCTGGTATGTCAGAAGTCAAACATGAATGTGTTGGCATGTGGATTGCTTCAGATTCAAGGGGCCATCGGGACTAAGAGCAACAATCTGCCAACTCCCTGGTCTTGGGCCCTGCAATTCCTCTCCCTATGCCAACCCCATCAGTACAGCTTAAGGATGTCCTCCATGAATCCCCAAGATGCACTCAGGGGAACGGGGACCCCTTCATCTAATAGCCACCACTGTTCCAGAGAAACACACCCACGCTAGGCACCTAATCTGCTCACAAAGAGCATGCCAGTATGGGAAAGGAAAAAAGTTTCTGAGGATTTCCAAGAAAATAAGGCTCTTCTTCAACAAGGAGCCTACTGATGAAAAATGGCAGTTTAAGTCCCATGACAAAGGGGCCCCATTGGATACCTGCACTCAGCTCAGTTGACACATGAGCATACTTGCTTCCTGGCTCAAAGCACTAGCACAAGCTCTTCCTTGGATAACATGACAAGTTATAGGCCACTGAACCATTTCAGAATACAAAGATGCCAGGGCTCCACTAACAGCAATTAGGTCACTTCCCACACTGCCTTGCTCTTTTACCAAGCCAGTAACATCACTGCTTTGAATCCAGACACAAGATAGGNGACACATGAGCATACTTGCTTCCTGGCTCAAAGCACTAGCACAAGCTCTTCCTTGGATAACATGACAAGTTATAGGCCACTGAACCATTTCAGAATACAAAGATGCCAGGGCTCCACTAACAGCAATTAGGTCACTTCCCACACTGCCTTGCTCTTTTACCAAGCCAGTAACATCACTGCTTTGAATCCAGACACAAGATAGGTTGTCCATGACCATCCTGAAACCATCAGCCATAATATGACAGAATTCAGCAAACAGGCATGACAACTGGGTGCACATGACATCACTGGCCAGAGATCAAGCAAGCAGGAAAGCAATGCATTGCTGTACCAGCAGGTAACAAAACAAAATGAGCCCCATGCCAGACAGCCTCTCCTCCCCTTAATATTGCAGCTGCTCATGGGGACAGCCAACTCCATGTTTTCACATGGTTCTGCCTATGGTTTGCCAGGAAGAGCTCCTTAATTCAGAAAAAAACAGGAGGGATGGGTATAGAAATGATGCTGGGAGGTCAGGAGGCACATCTTTATGCCACGCACGTGGTGAGACCATGGCGAGGTGGACAGAAAATATCCCCTGTGCCTCATATTGGCCCCCAGAAAAAACAAGACACAATGTCATGATGGCAAGAACTGAAGGCTCCAGACATCTGCTGCAAAAGAAAGTGACCATGGGAGAGACGAAGTGTTCAATAGGCCATGAACATATGAATCTGCCACTGCAATCCTTCCCCACACCTACTCAACCTGTATATGAAGGTAACCCAGACTTCAGGTAACCAGACTGACTCGCCAATCCATCCATGNGATTCCTGGGTTGGGAAGATCCACTGGAGAAGGGATAAGCTACCCACTACACTATTCTTGGGCTTCCCAGGTGGCTCAGATGGTAAAGAATCTGCTGGCAATATGGGAGACCTGGGTTCAATCCCTGCATTGGGAAGATACCCTGGAGAAGGGAAAGGCTACCCACTCCAGTGTTCTGGCCTGGAGAATTCCACGGAATGGATAGTTGTTCATACTTGGCCCCCAGGTCAGGACCAGATACAATGTCATGTTGGGAACCACTACTGGCTCCGGAAGACTCTCTCAAAGGAAACCAATGATGGGAGAGGTCAACTGTTGGATGGTCCTTGAATCTATGAATCTGCCACTGTGATCCTTCCCCACACTTACTCCAACTGTGTATGAAGGCAACCCAGACTTCAGGAAATCTGACTAAATAGCTGGTCCATCCACCTACCCATCCATTCACGGGTTCCACCACCATTCATGATGCATTTCAAGACCTCTGAAATGTGCTCTCCCCTGGCATCCACCCACCTCAGGGCAATGTGCTAATCCTCCTTTGACACAGGACTGTTATCCACAGAAACACCCTAATGGAATTTCCAGCCTCAGCCTCCCAACACCAGAGCCCATGCACACTGACCAAAGAAACAATCCGACAAGGGGCCCTCAGCTTGGCCCACCTCCTGGACACTCTGCCCATTGATCCCAATATCAGGAGAAAACTATGTGGCAATCCATCCCCAGAAGAACATGACACAGAAGCCTGGCTGAGGCCCTGACTCCCGTTCTGAGCCTGAGAACAGGAGTGAAAACTCTGTGCTACCGGCCAGGGACCAGGCAGTGGGCACACGGAGGCCTGACAAACTCAGTGGCAGCCCAGATGCTNATTTCAAGACCTCTGAAATGTGCTCTCCCCTGGCATCCACCCACCTCAGGGCAATGTGCTAATCCTCCTTTGACACAGGATTTTTATCCACAGAAACACCCTAATGGAATTTCCAGGCTCAGCCTCCCAACACCAGCGCCCATGCACACTGACCAAAGAAACAATCAGACGAGGGGGCCTCAGCTTGACCCACCTCCTGGACAATCTGCCCATTGATCTTCTCTGAGCATCAGGAGAAAACTATGTAGCAATCCATCCCCAGAAGAACATGACACAGAAGCCTGGCTGAGGCCACAACTCCTGTTCTGACCCTGAGCGAAGACTGTGCTATCCACCAGGGACCAGGCAGTGGGCACACAGAGGCCTGACAAGCTCAGTGGCAGCCCAGATGCTCTCAAATGGCTTCTGCTTCCTCTGCTGCCCTCCCTTTCATTCACACCAGGAGACAAAAGACCTGGATAGCTCATGCAAAGAGAGACAATTCGTGGTCCCCAGTCATAGCCTGAGCATGGGAGATTCAGCCCCTTTTCCCTATGGCTCACCTCCACACATCACACAAGGCCGTCACCCTCAGCTTGCACACTTTGGCTGCTCACGCCCCAGGGAGTAAATGCATGTGACCCTGGCCCTTTGATCCCTGTGGGAGCCACGTGCTGGACCTCAGTTCCGATGAGGAGACGGTAGGGGTGGCTCACTCATTTTGTTCAGATTTCCAAGGAATGCATTTGTGGGAGTCATCATCGATCCAAGCACGTGTGCTCTAGGTGCTGCATGAGCAAAGTCACCACCTCCGTCCCAGGAAGGCCAGGGAGCTCAGTCATGTCAGCATTCAAGAGGGCACAGACTGCAGCCATGGGGCAGGAACTGCAGGCGAGCCTTGGGCCCTGGGACTTTGCATGCCCCAGGGAAACCCCAGAAGGTGAGGGCACGGATCCCATGCCCAATCCTTGGGGCCAAACTGCTAGGTTTCCTCGAAGAAGGGCTGCTTACCGCCATGAGTGATCCACCTGTACATCGAAGGACCAACTGCCCAGAAGCCCTTGGGGGCTCATACGCCTCGTCGAGCCAGAACAGTTGTCACAGAACATGCGACGGGTTCTCTGTTGCAAACAGTCTTCCATCCTGGCATACTCAGGGCCACTGGTTTGGGGTGAGAAAACACACACATGTGTGAGGAAGAGCAACAGCCATATTGGGGAAAGAGGCAAGGCCTCCAGAAGTGCTGCCCTCATTCTTGCATCTACCATTCAACTGGTACACCTCGGTCCCGTGTGCCAGCCATCCAATATGACGCGCTGGTGTACGGATACGTTCAGAGTCAAGGGGCCTGCAGGACAAAGACTGCCAATCTGCCAACTCCCTGGTCTTGGGCCCTGCAATTCCGCTCCTCGTGCCGTCCTGGCCGACACAGCTTAAGGATGTCCTCTGTGAACCCCTGAGACACCCTCAGGGAACTGGGGCCCCTTGGCCTAACAGCCACTGCCCTTCCAGGGAAATACACCTGCTCTTGGCACACACTCTGCTCACAATGGACTGCCCAGCACAGAGAAGGATAAAAGGTACCTCAGGGCTTCCACGAATATAAGACCCTTCCCTGACAGGGAACACATCCACCAAAAATGTCTCTTTCAGCCCTGCAACAAAGGGGCCCTGATGGACATCTACGCTTAGCCCAGTTGACACACAAGCATGCTTTGCTTCCTGGCCAAAAACCTTGCTAGAACGCCTTCCTTAGGCAACATGAAAAGATGCAGGCCATCGGAGACTTCCTGAAGTGCAAAGATGCTGGGGCTCCACCCTTTACGGCAACTGGGTCACTTGCCATGCTACCTTGCTCTCTGTTAAGGCAGTAACATAACTGCTGTGAACCCACACACAGCACAAGACCCAGGTTGTCCATAACCATTCTGACACCACCAGCCAGGTCATGACACCAAACCAGTAAAGAGGCGAGATGACTGAACCCACATGACACCTCTGGCCAGAGGCCAGGCGTGCAGAAGAGCACAGCCTCCCTGAACCAGCAGACTGCAGGACAAAATGAGCCTCACACCAGATAGATTCCTCTGCCTTTCAAACTGCAGATGCTCACAGGAGCATCTGACTCCTGTTTCCATGGGGTCCTACCCCGAGTTTGGGGAAGAGCTACTAAACTTGTGCAAGGATAGGTGGGTTGGCTATAGAAATGACACTGGGATGTCCTGTGGCACAGCATCACTCCATGCACATGGGGAGAATGTGGCAGGATGGAGAGAAAATATCCCCTCTGCCTCATACTTGACCCCCCCTCCCCCGATAGCTCACGTGGTAAAGAATCTCACTGCAATTTAGGAGACTGTCATTTGATTCCTGACTTAGGAAAATCCACTGGAGAAGGGATAAGCTACCCACTACAGTATTCTTGGGCTTCCCAGGTGGCTCAGATGGTAAAGAATCTGCTGACAATATGGGAGACCTGGGTTCCATTCCTGGGTTGGGAAGATACCCTGGAGAAGGGAAAGGCTACCCACTCCAGTCTTCTGGCCTGGAGAATTCCATGGAATGGATAGTTCATACTTGGCCCCCTGGTCAGAACAAGATACACTGCTGTGTTGGGAACCACTACTGGCTCCAGAAGCCTGTCACAAAGGAAACCAGTGATGGGAGAGGTTAACTGTTGGATGGTCCTTGAATCTATGAATCTGCCACTGTGATCCTTCCCCACACTTACTCCAACTGTGTATGAAGGCAACCCAGACTTCAGGAAATCTGACTAAATAGCTGGTCCATCCACCTACCCATCCATTCACGGGTTCCACCACCATTCATGATGCATTTCAAGACCTCTGAAATGTGCTCTCCCCTGGCATCCACCCACCTCAGGGCAATGTGCTAATCCTCCTTTGACACAGGACTGTTATCCACAGAAACACCCTAATGGAATTTCCAGCCTCAGCCTCCCAACACCAGAGCCCATGCACACTGACCAAAGAAACAATCCGACAAGGGGCCCTCAGCTTGGCCCACCTCCTGGACACTCTGCCCATTGATCCCAATATCAGGAGAAAACTATGTGGCAATCCATCCCCAGAAGAACATGACACAGAAGCCTGGCTGAGGCCCTGACTCCCGTTCTGAGCCTGAGAACAGGAGTGAAAACTCTGTGCTACCGGCCAGGGACCAGGCAGTGGGCACACGGAGGCCTGACAAACTCAGTGGCAGCCCAGATGCTCTCAAATGGCTTCTGCTTCCTCTGCTACCCTCACTCTCATCCACACCAGGAGACAAAAGACCTGGACAGCTCATGCAAAGAGAGACAATTCGTGGTCCCCAGTCATAGCCTGAGCATGGGAGATTCAGCCCCTTTTCCCTATGGCTCACCTCCACACATCACACAAGGCCGTCACCCTCAGCTTGCACACTTTGGCTGCTCACGCCCCAGGGAGTAAATGCATGTGACCCTGGCCCTTTGATCCCTGTGGGAGCCACGTGCTGGACCTCAGTTCCGATGAGGAGACGGTAGGGGTGGCTCACTCATTTTGTTCAGATTTCCAAGGAATGCATTTGTGGGAGTCATCATTGATCCAAGCACGTGTGCTCTAGGTGCTGCATGAGCAAAGTCACCACCTCCGTCCCAGGAAGGCCAGGGAGATTTATCAGGTCAGCATTGAGGACTGTGCAGATTACAGCCTTGGGGCAGCCAGTCTTCAGGCCCTGGGACCTTGCTTGCCCCAGGAAAAGCCCAGAAAGTAAAGGTGCAAATCCCATGCCCAAATCCCTGGGGCCAAACTCCTACGTTTCCTCGAACAAAGGCTGCTTACCGCCATGGTTGTTCCATCTGTATACTCAAGGGCCACTTGTCCAGTTGCCTCTGGGGATTCGTGAGATTCATCTTGAGAGGCTGCCTATTATGAAATATGCGATGGGTAACCTGTTGCCAGCAATCTTCCATCTCGGGCCACTCAACCTGGCCCAGGGTGAGAAAACACATGCATGTGTCAGGAAGAGCACCAGGTGTACGGGGAAAAGAGGCAAGGCCTCCAGGAGCATTGCCAATCATTCTGGCATCTACCATTCAATTGCTACAAGAAGGTGTGCTGTGTAGGCAGCCAAACAGGGATGTGTTGGTGCACAGATACATTCAGAGTCAAGGGACCTGCAGGACAGAGTGCCAATCTGCCAACTGCCTGGTCTCTGGCCTGCAATTCCACTCCACGTACTGTCCCGGCCAACACAATTTAAGGATGTCCCCCAAGAACCCCGAGACCCCCTGAGGTGAATGGGGCCCCCTTTGCCTAATAGCCACTGACCTTCCAGGGAGACACACCCACTCTTGGCACCTACTCTGCTCACAATGGACTCACCAGCATGTGAAAGGATAAAAGGTACCTGAGGGCCTCCATGACATTAACACCCTTCTTTGATATAGAGTACATCCACGAAAAATGGCTCTTTCAGCCCCATGACAAAAGGGCCCCAATGGACTCAGCCCGGTTGACACATGAGCATGCTTGCTTCCTGGTCAAAGCATGCTAGAAGCCCTTCTTTGAACAACACGAAGAGCTACAGGCCACTGGAGCTATTCCAAAGCACAAAGATGCTGGAGCTCCACCCTTTAGAGCAACTGGGTCACTTGTCATGCAGTCTTGTTCTTTCTGAGCCAGTAACATCATCATGAGCCCAGACACAATATGAAACTCAGGTTGTCCACGGCCATCCTGAAACACCAGTCATGACACCACAGAACCCAGCAAAGAGGCACAATGATTGAACCCACATGAAGCCTCTGGCCACAGGTTTACAGGAGAGCACAGCCTTGCTGCTAAGCACCACACCAGAGAGCTTCTCCTGCCATTAAAACTGTAGCCACTCATCTGATTCCCCTATTTCCACAAGGTCCCTGCCCCCTAATTTCTGGGAAGAACTCCTAAACTTGGGCAAGGATAGGTGGGCTGGGTATAGAAATGACACTGGGATGTCCTGAGGCACAAATTCACTCCATGCACATGGGGAGAACATGGCAAAATGGACAGAAAACATCCCCTCTGCTTCATACGACCCCGAGACCAGGACAAGATAAGACACCACCTGGGGAACCACTCGTGGCTCTGGAGGTCTGCAGCAAAGGAAACGCATCACAGCAGAGGCCAACTGTTCAAGGGTCCACGAACCTATGAACCTGCCACCACAGTCCTTCCCCATATTTACTCCAACTGAACCTGAAGGCAACCCAGAATTCAAGGAACCTGACTGACTTGCTGATCCATTCACTTGCCCATCCATCCATGGTTTCCACCACCACTTGAGGTACATTTCACGATCCCCAAGCTTTGCTCTCCCCCAGAAACTGCCCACCTCAGGGCAATGTGCAGGTCCCTCCTACTGACTCAGGACTTTCATCCTTGGAAATGCCCTAATGCATCTGCAAGACTCACCCTCCCAACACTAGTGCCCACTCACACACCAACCAAAGAAACAATCAGACGAGGGGCCATCATCTTGGCCCACCTCCTGGACACTCTGCTCAATGATCTCCTCTGATCACCAGGAGAAAACTATGTGGCATCCCGTCTCCCAGAAGAACATAACATAGAAACTTGAATGAAGCCATGACTCCTTTCCTGACCATGAATGAAAACACTTTCAGGCAAAGGCAGTGTGGCTGACAAACTCAATGGCAGTCCATATGCTCTCAAATGGCTTCCACATCTCTGCTACCAATAGAATCACACATACCAGGAGGCAAAACCTTGGCTAGCCTCATGCAAACAGAGATGACTCATGGTCCCTAGCCATATCCCAAGGTTGGGAGGTCAGGGCATCTTCTTCATGGCTCATCTCCATACCACAAGGCCATCACCCTCAGCTTGCACACTGTGGCTGCTTACACCCCAGGGAGCAAATGAAATGTGACCCTGGCCCTTCAATCCCACTGGAAATCACATGCTGGACCTCAGTTCTGATGAGGAGACGGTAGGAATGGCTCACTCATTTTGTTCAGATTTCCAAGGAATGCATTTAGGGGAGTCATCATCGATCCAAGCACGTCTGTCCAGGAGCTGTATGAGCAAAGTCACCACCTCCATCCCAGGAAGGCCAGTGAGCTCAATCAGGTCAGCATTCAAGAGTGCACAGATTGCAGCCATGGGGCAGGAACTGCAGCCAAGCCTTGGGCCCTGGGACTTTGTATACCCTAGGGAAACCCCTGAAGGTGAGAGCACAGATCCCATGCCCAGATCACTGGGGCCAAACCACTAGGTTTCCTCAAATAAGGACCACTTACCTCCATGGGTATTCCATCTGTAAACCCAAGGGCTGCACCCCCAGGGGCTCATGCTTCTTGTCTCACCAGGCTGGGATTCACAGAATGTGTGACGGGTTCCCTGTTGACAATGGTCTTCCATCCTGGGCAACTCAATCTAGCTTGAGGTGAGAAAACACATGCATGCATGAGGAAGAGCAACAGGTGTACAGGGGAAAGAGGCAAGGCCTCCAGGAGAGTTGCCCTCATTCTTGAACCTACTATTCAACTGCTGCACCTCGGCCCGGTGTGTCAAGAGCCAAATGTGAATGCATTTGCACATGGATACCTCCAGAGTCAAGGGGCCATCGTGACAAATAGCACCAATCTGCCAAGTCCCTGGTCTCAGGCCCTGCAATTTCTCTTCTTTAGTCGTTCCCACTGAAAGCTTAAGGATGTCCCCCAAGAACTCTGGAGACACCCTGAGGGGAACTCAGCCCCCTTGGCCTAATAGCCACTGCCCTTCCAGGGAAACATATCTACTCTTGGCACCTATTCTGTTCACGATGGACTTGCCAGCACAGGGAAGGATAAAAGTTACCTGAGGGCTTCCATGATAGTAAGTTCCTTTTCCAACAGGTTGTATATACATGAAAAAAGGCTCTTTTAGCCGTGCAACAAAGGGGTCCCAATGGACACCTGCACTCAGCCTGGCTGACATATGAGGGTGCAGGCTTCCTAGCTAACAGCCATGCTTGAAGACCTTCCTTGAACAGCACGAAGAGCTACAGGCCATTGCAGACATTCTGAAGGGCAGAGATGCTGGGGCTCCACCCTTTAAAGCAACCAGGTCACTTATATGCTGACTTTCTCTTTGTAAGGCAGTAACCTCACTGCCATGAACTCTGACACAACATGAGAATCAGGCTGTCCATGACCACCCAGACACCATCAGCCATACCATCACAGAAGCCAGTAAAGAGGCATGATGAATGAATCCACATGACGCCTCTGGCCAGAGGCCAGGAACACAGGAGAGCACAGCCTCCCTGCACCAGCGGGCCAAATGACAAAATGAGCCCCACGCCAGACAGCCTCTCCTAACCCTATGACTGCCCACGTGGGCCGCCAGCTCCCCTTTTTCCACAGGATCCTGCTCCTTGATCTCTGGGAAGAGCCCCTAAACTCAGGCAAGGATAGGTGGGCTGGATTTACAAATGACAATGGGATATCCTGAGGTACAACTTCACGGCAAACACAAGGGGAGAACGAGGCAGGATGGACAGAAAATATCCCATCTTCCTCATACTTGACACCCTGGACAGGACAAGATATGACACCAGACTGGAACCCACTCCCAGCTTCAGAGGTCTGCTGCAAAGGACCTATCACGGGAGAGGCCAACTGTTGGGGGGTCCATGAAACTAAGAACCAGCCACCATGGTGCTTCCCCACACTCACTCCAACCTTAACTGAAGGTAACACAGACTTCAGGGAACCTAAATGAGTCACTGATCCATCCACTTGCCCATCCACCCATGGGTTCCACCACCATTTGAGGTGCATTTCACACTTCCCAAGATTTGCTCAGCCCCAGCATCTGTACCCCCTCTCAGGGCAACGTGTAGGTCCCTCTCGTCGACACAGGATTTCCATCCTCAGAAATGCTCTAAGGCATCTGCCAGGCTCAGTCTCCCAACACCAGTGCTCACTCAGACAACAACCAAAGAAACAGTCAGAAGGGCCACTGGCTTGGACCACCTGTTGGATGCTCTGACCACTGATCTCCTCTGAATATCAGGAGAAAATCTGCAGCATGCCTTCCTGGAGAAAAAAATGACATCAAAGCCAGCTGAGGCCAAAGCTGCCATATGAATCATGAATGAAAAAAACTTGGCTTTTCTCCAGGGCACCAGACAATGGGCAGCAGGGGGGTCAGTGAAACTCAATGGCAGATCAGATGCTCAGATGCTTCAAATGGCTTCAATTACCTCTGATAACCGCACACACACCATAACAGAGGACAACATCCCAGGCTAGATTATTGAAGCCAGAGACAAACTGAACTCATTTATAAGGGCCACCCAAGAAAGAAGACAACCAGATGGAGGTGACCCAGGTATTGTATGCATGTGTGTGACCAAGTCTAAGCTGGCCCTAATTGATAACTAGCCCCAACCTTAGCTTCATGGGAGGCAACGTGCTAGAGCTCAGTATCGATGAGAAGATGGTAGTGAGTTCTCACTCATTTTGTTCAGATTTTCCAAGGAATAAATATGAAAGTTGTCATCACTGATCCAAGCATGTGCTGCTTTGCTGCACACCTCAGCAGGGCAGGCGGGGCTGCTCCAAGAAGAAGCCAATGACCTGGGAGTCCTCCAGGAGCTGGGAGAATTCAGAGCCCCCAGGTTTCTTGTCAAGAGGAAAAGTCCATTCATACTTACAGGTACTCAGGCAATCCCAGGAAGCCCTAAATTCACGACACATCTCGGGGCAGAAGAAGGCGTACCATCCTTAGTGATCCAAAAAGCAGAAACTGCAAGCTGCTCCTGCCATACTTCTCACAGGACTCTCTTGCACCTCCATTCACTGAATCACAGGCAGAGATTCTTCTACGCTACAGTCATACCTGGCAACTTCTGACAAGTCAAAGGAAAGCACAAGCATGCTTCAAGTGTGCACCCAGGTTCTTGAATAATATCAGTGTCCATGGTTCCCTGTGGGAAAGCCTGCATCTGCTTCTGAACTGCCTTGATCCCTCATGTATGACTGGATACCAATCTATAGCACAACAGTAGGAAATTATCTTAGAGTTCCTATCAGTGTCTGTCTGACGAAGTATGTGTACGTGGCAGGGGATTTGATGTGGGTCTGAGTGTGTGTCTTCCAGTGTACGAAGAAGAATGTGCCTCAAGACTCTGGGTGTGTCTCTGAAACTCCTTCTGGGTGTCTCCAGGACTCAGAGTCCCACTACAAAGGCCTTGGTGTCTTAACACGCATGCCTTCACCACAGAACCCTGATTTCCTGCCATCCAACAAAATGGCAGATGACACCTGCCACTGTCCACAAGCCCCATGCAAAATTTCATCCTAAGGGGTTGTTGAAATCGGGCATGGGCTCGTGATCTCTGTGACCCATGCCCTCTCACTATGAACATGAACGTCACTGACTGCCCAAGGTCGCCTGGCAGAGCAACTGTGTATGCCATGTACCATGAGACATGTCAGCTAAAACTATAGCTCAGGTGTCCATGGTCACAAGACCCACCTCCTCCTGGATCAAGGAAACTTTCAAGGAACATGACCCTGGGGCAGATATGACCCACCATTCCTTAAAAGGGCAAAATAATTCAGGGCATGAGCCTCTTCCTGCCCAGTGAGTCTAATCACTCTCCAGGGCTCCACCGGAAAATCCAAGATGGGACCTGGTCTTCCTCAGGTACCAGGATCCAGGGGTCACTCCCACAGAAACTGGGCCCCTTTGCCAGCCAGATAATGCTCAGATCCACAGCCTACAGGGCCCTGGGAACCAACCACACCCAAGAAAAACTCATAAAGAGATTCTACTAATTGAACTCCTCCATCCACCCCCAGTGTGACTCACCCACATCAGAAGCCACCAGGTCTTCTGCTCACAAAGGGACATTTAGTACTCAGAAGACCAACAGGAAGAAGGCAGTCTTTGATTACGGTGACACCATGCATTCTGCCTGGCATCCCTTCTCTGCTACACAAAACCATCAAGTGTTCACAGAACACCAAGCCTGCTTCCAGGAAGACTTGAGAAGAACTTCCAGGGAAAGACCTTTGCTATGTGAAGTTTCCCACAACAGTGCCAGGGGAGTCACTTGCTAAATCATGGAGGAAGCCTTGGTATGCCAACCAAAGACGAATCTCTAAAAACCACAGGAATCCAAGGTTGATACTTCTCTGTCAGGGTGGTGAACAATTAGGTGCCATCTGGGCGGTCCAGCTGGTCCCATCTTCAGGAACTCATACATCTTGCAAATTCCAGGCCAAAAGGAAAAATAGGTATGTGCAAAGATCTCATTTCTGCCCACACTAGCTGGCTGTGAGGCCTCAGTAAGTGGAATTCTTCAAGGCACCAAAGATATGCTTTGCAAGTCCTGGCGGTGGGCCACCAAGGCCACAAAGGTCACCTATCACCAAGCCTGCCAGGCACCAAAACACGCTCTCCTCTGTACCCAGCCAAGGGCAGCTCCAAAAGGACCACACTATATCACTGAAAACAGTACAACGGTGCCTGCAGCCTCAGCAGACATATCATCCCAGTAAATCACACTGCACTTTTCCTCACCTGCACAACCATTCTGCTCTAGGCCTCTGGCAAACCTGCAGGAGGGATTCAAGGCTGGGACCACTGCACAGTCCACAGTGGCCTCCAAGACACAAGCATGTGACAGAAGGTGCAACACAGGAACTGCCAAGGGCAGAAACGAGGCCTATTGCCTTTCACCCCTGCCACCATTTGACTAGGTCCCTGCAAACGCTACAGCCCACAAGGCACTCAAGAAATCTCACCAACCCAAAGGGCCTCAACAGCTAGGACCTCAGATCTGACCTGAGGCTCCAGTAAGAAAGTACAGAATCTTCCTCACTTTTGCTTCCACATCAACACAGCCCCAACCAGCGCACCTGCAGCAGGAATTGGGACAAAACGCACATTTTCAAGCCAAGAGCTCAACAGGCCTATGCCAGGATCTATTCTGACTCCTAGCATCACTGGTCATGCTAGACGTCTCCTGTGAACTTCAGTGGCTTTTACCTCAGACCTTGCACTCCAGGAAAACCGCATGAACATCTTACACAGCCCACTCAGAAGGGAGCCTTGCAAACAGTGGTGATCCTGGTGATCCTCCTGCTCTATGCATGTATGTGACACAGTAAAAGCAGCCCTTACTGCTAATTAGTGCACACTTAGCCCCAGGAGAGGCAGCGTGCTGGAATTCACTGTCAGTGAGGAAATGGTAGTGAATTCTGACTCATTTTGTTCAGATGTTCCCAAGGAATGCATACGAGAGTGTCGTCATAGATATTAGCACACGCTGGCTTGCTGCCCACCTCAGGAGGGGAGGTAGAGCCAATCTCAGGAGGAGCCAGTGACCTAGGAGTCCTTCAGGAGCCAGGGGAATTCAGAGCTCTAAGACTTCTCTGCAGAATGGTCCCTCCATACATACAACTACTCAGGCAGTCCCAGGAAACCCTACATCCATGAAACATCTTGTGGTAAGAGAAGGTACCATCCTCAGTGATTCAAAAAGCAGTGGCAGGAACCTGGGCCTGTCAAATTCTCACCAGACTCCCTTGCATCTCGAGGTACTTATCTCATGTGCATAGCTTCTTACCCTGGATGACAGACAGTCATACCTGAGAACTTCTCCTGACAAGTGGAGAGAAAGCAAAGGAATGCCTCAGATGTGTACCCAAGTTCTCTCTGAACAATGTTGATGCCCATGGTTCCCTGGGGGAAGGCCCTTATCTGCTTAGCCAAATGTATTGATCATGTACCTAGGACTGGATAAATATGTGAGCATGAGTGCAGCAAAGTAGGTTCAAGAGTGAGTGGGTGTCTGTCTGACTGTGCATGGGTGGCAGGGTATGCGATGTGGGGTTGAGTGCATGTGTTCCGGTGTACCAACAAGGATGCACTCTTAGGATTTTGGTTGGGCCTCGAACTCCTTCCGGGTATCTCCATGTCTCAGAGCCCCATGCAAAGGCCTCAATATCTGAACACGCATGCCGTCTATATGGAGTATGGACCTCCTACACTCCCGCAAAATGGAGTAGATGCTTGGCACCTTCCACAAGCGCCATGCAAACTTTCACCAAGGGGCTGTTGACATCGGCTCTGGGATCCCTATCTCCATGATCATTCCCTTTGACCAAAGCACAGGAATCAGACCAAGCAAGGTGGTGCTGCAGAGCAACTCTGTTAATGCCACAGAGCTTGAGACTACACCAGGAACTACTTCAGCTCAGGTGTCCTTGCCCACTAGATCCAGCTCTACTTAGAGCATGGAAATTTTCCATTAGAATGAGAAACGTATGGTGAACTTGGCCCTGGGGCTGATGACCCACCATACCCTCGAAGAGCAAAAGAATTCAGGGCAAAAGCCTCTTCCTGACCAGTGAATCCAATCACTCTCCAGGGATCCAATGGTAAGTGAAAGACAAGAGGTGCTTGTCCTCAGGTACCACCATCTAGGTGTCACTACCACAGAAACGGGGCCCCTTGCCCAGCCAGAATAGGTTAAGATTCACAGAGTACAGGCTCCTGGGTACTGACCATATCTTATGGGAAAAACTCCCATAAAGCAGGGCTTGGTCCAAATTGAACACTCCTGCCCCAAATAGTGACTCACCCACATCGGAAGCCTCCAGGGGCTCTGTTCACACAGAGACAACCAGCACCCAAACAAAGGAAAAAGGTGGGCTTTGACTACGGTAACATCACGCCATTTCGCCCTACACCTTGTGTCTGCCACGCAAGACCACCCAGTACCAGCAGATCACTAATGTGGCTTCCAGGAAGACATCAGAAAACCTGCCAGAGGAAGACTTTGGATGTGCCTGGTCTCCCACTATAGTGACAGGAGAGCTGCTGGCACCTATATACTGAGGCAGCCTTGGTATGCCAACCAATGACCAATCTCTACCACAAACATGGGCCTTCAAGGTTGGTAATTCACTGCTGGGGGGCGAACACCTGGGTGGACAAGGGCTGACTAGCTGGCCCCAAATTTTAAGAAATCACACACCTTGCAAATTCCAGGCTGAGGGGCCAAATGGGGGCCAGGGGAATGTATGCACACCACACTACCACCCATGGGCTGGCTCCTTAGACTCGGTTAGTGCAACTTTTCAAGGTACCAAGGATACGAATGAAGAGTTCCTCTTCTGGCATTGGACCACCAAGGCCACAAAGGTCACTGTCACCAAGCCTCCTAGGCACAAGCAATCCCTTTTCCTCTGTACCCAGCTGAGGACAGCTCAAAAAAGACCACAGTATGTATCACTGAAAACACAACAGTGCCGTCAGCCTTAGGGGACAGATTGTCCAAGGAAATCACACAGCACATTTCCTCACCTGCACAACCATTTTGTTCTAGGCCTCTGGCCAACCTNTTTTCCTCTGTACCCAGCTGAGGACAGCTCAAAAAAGACCACAGTATGTATCACTGAAAACACAACAGTGCCGTCAGCCTTAGGGGACAGATTGTCCAAGGAAATCACACAGCACATTTCCTCACCTGCACAACCATTTTGTTCTAGGCCTCTGGCCAACCTGCAGGAAGAATGCAGGCCTGAGATCACTTCACAGTCCATGGCAACCTCCAAGACTCAAGCATGTGACAGGAGTCACAATTCAGGAACTGCCAAGTGCAGAAATGAGGCCTATTAACAGTCACAACTGCCACCGTTCCCCTAGGTCCATGCAACCACGGAAGCCCACAGGGCACTCAGGAATCTGAACAACCCAAAGGGCCGCAATGGAGAGGGCCTCAGATCTGACCTAAGGCTCCAATCAGAAGCCACAGAAGTGTCCTTGTTTCAGATTCCACATCGCCACTGACCCAACAAGAGCACTTGCAGCAGTAACCAGGGAGAAATGAACATTTTCAATCCAAAAGCTCACCTGTCCGAGGCCAGGATCCACTGCGACTCCTGCCACCACTGGACAAGCTGGATGCCTCTATGCTCCTCAGTGCCCTTCACTATGGACCTCCCATTCCAAGAGCCGCTCCAACATCTGTACACAGCCCACCCTCAGACAGGAGCCTCGCAAACGGTGGTGACCTGCTCCTCCATGTGTGTGTGACATTGTGGGAGATGCCCTTACTGCTAACCAGACCCGCCCTTAACCCCAAGGGAGGCAACGTGCTGGACCTCAGTTTCGATGAGGAGACGGTAGTGGGTTCTCACTCATTTTGTTCAGATTTTCCAAGGAATGCATATGAGGGTGTCATCATCGATCCGAGCACATGCTGGGTCACTCCCCAACTCCCCAGGGCAGGCAGCACCACTCCCAGGAGCCAGTGACCTGAGAGTCCTCCAGCAGCTGGGGGAAATCAGAGCCTCCAGATTTCTCAGCAAGAGGAATGGTCCCTCTATATATACAGCCACTCAGGCATTCGCAGGAAAGCCGAAATCCATGATACGTTGTGTGGCAGGGGAAGGCATACCATGTTAAGTGATCCAAAGAGCAGTGGCAGCAACCTGGGTCCACCAAACTTCTCACTGGACTCCCTTGCACCTCGAGTCACTGGTCACTGGCAGGGCTTCGTCTCCTGGGTGATGGACAGTCATATCAGGCAACTTCACCTGACAAGGGGACAGAAAGCACAGGCAGGCTTCAGATGTGTACCCAGCTTCTCGCTAAGCATATCGATGCTCATGAGGAAAGGCCTTTTCTGCTTCCCAACTGTAGTATCCCTTATGTACGANACATTAATAAGACTATATATTTCCTTGGAAACCTGCCTTTCTTCAAAATTCACATCAATCCTTTTATGGCCCAGGCTGACTCACATTGTGCCAAGGTTCCTTCAAAGTGCAAGTTGTAGGTGAGGGGCCTGGTGGTGCTCTCTGAGTTTTGAGATATTTCCTTTTCTCTAATTAGCAGCCTGCTATTAGATAAATAATTTCCTGCTAAAAACGAGAAGGGGGGCACTCTTTCTACTCAATTTTGATGTCTATGTCAGAAGTTTTGTTATCTCTTTTATACTTTAATAAAACTTTATCCCAGAAAAACTTTGAGCGATTAAGCTTCATCACCTAGCCTGGATTGAACTCCTCTCCTCCAGAAGGCCAAGAATCCTGGTGTCTTTCATGACTCAGCAACAGCATTTCACCACCACAGTGCCAGGGGAGCCACTGGCTAGTAGACTGAGGCAGCCTTGGTATGTCAACCAATGCCAATATCTACCACAACCACAGGGCTCAAAGGCTGCTACTTCACTGCCAGGGTGGTGAACACCTGAGTGCCATCTGGTCTGTCTGGCTGGCTCCATCCTAGGAACTCACGCACTTGGAAAATTACAGACCCAAGGACCACAAGGGGGCCAAGGGGCATGTGCACACACCTCATTACCGCCAACAGGGCTGGTTCCTTGGCTGCTGTTACTGCAATTCTTCAAGGCGCCAAAGATATGCTTGTAGAGTCCTTTTTCTGGCAGCAGGCCACCAAGGCCACAAAGGTCACCTATCACTGAGCCTCCCAGACACCAGCAATGCCCTCTCCTCTGTACCCAGCCTAGGGCAGCTCCAAAAGAATCACAGTATGTATCATTGAAAAAAAACGAGAGTGCCTGCAGCCTCAGGGGTGAAAACGTCCCAGGAAATCACACTGCACCTTTCCTCACCTGCACAACAATTCTGCTCTAGGCCTCAGGCCAATCGCAGGAGGAATGCAGGCCCAGGACCACAGCACAGTCCACGGCAGCCTCTAGGACCACAGCACAGTCCACGGCAGCCTCTAAGACTCAAGGACTGTAACAGCAGTTGCAATACAGAAAATGCCAAGGGCAGAAACGAGGCCTATTGCCTTTCACCCCTGCCACCATTCCCCTAGGTCCCTGCAACCTCTGCAGCCCACAGGGCACCCAGGAATCTCACCGACCCAAGGGCCGCAATGGTGAAGGCCTCAGATCTAACCTGGGGCTCCGATCAGAAACCAAAGAAGCTTCCTTGCTTCAGATTTCATATCACCACTACCCCAACGAGTACAACTAGCAGCGTGACGGGGAGGAAACACACCTTTTTGAGTGAAGAGCTCAAGAGCTCAGCCAGGATCTACTGTGACTCCTGCCACCACTGGACAAGCTGGATGCCTCTATGCTCCTCAGTGCCTTTACATGGACCTCACATTCCAAGAGCCGCTCCAACATCTGTACACAGCCCACCCTCAGATGGGAGCCTTGCAAATGGTGGTGACCTGGCTCCTCCATGCATGTGTGTGACACAGTGTGAGATGCCTCACTGCTAACCAGTCCCGTCCTTAACCCCAAGGGAGGCAACGTGCTGGACCTCAGTTTCGATGAGGAGACGGTAGTGGGTTCTCACTCATTTTGTTCAGATTTTCCAAGGAATGCAGGTGAGAGTGTCATCATCGATCCGAGCACATGCTGGCCCGCTGCCCACCTCAACAGGGCAGGCAGGGCTGCTCCCAGGAGGAGCCAGTGACTTTGGAGTTCCCCAACACCCGGGGGAAATCAGAGCTCCCAGGCTTCTCAGGAAAAGGAACGGTCCCTCCATACATAAGCCACTCAGGCAGTCTCAGGAAACTTGAAATCCATGACACGTCTTGGGGCAGGGGAAGGCGTACCGTGCTCGGTGATCCAAAAAGCAGTGGCAGCAACCTGGGCCCACCACACTTCTCGCCGGACTCCCTAGCACCTCGAGTCACCATCTTATGAGCGGGGCTCCATTTCCTGAGTGAGGACACTTATACTTGGGAACTTCACCTGACAAGGGGACAAAAAGCACAGGCAGACTTCAGATGTGTACACAGCTTCTCGCTAAGCAATATTGACGCCCATGGTTTCCTGAGGGGAGGCCTTTTTTGCTTCCCAACTGTAGTATCCCTTATGTACGACTGGATACCTATGTGTTGGCAAAAGTGATGAAAAGTTAGGTTCATGTGACTGTGGATGTCTGTCTGACTGAGTGTGCAAGCGTGTTGGAAGACTTGATGTGGGTCTGAGTTCTCATGTTCTAGTGTAACAACAAGGATGTACTCTCAGGATTCTGGGCGCCTTTGGAACTCTTTCCGTGTATTTCCGTGTCTCAGAGCCCCTGAGCAAAGGCCTTGGTGTCTGAACACGCACATCTTCTCCATGGAGACCTGAACTCCCACCCTCCCACAAAACACCGTGCAAAATTACACTGAGGGGTTAACTCTGGGCTCCCGACCTACATGATCCATGCCGTCTGACCAAAGCACAGAAACCTGACCACCTAAGGTCCTCTTGAGGAGCATCTGTGTGAATGTCCCTTACTGTGAGACTACCCCAGCTACTATTACAGCTCAGGTGTCCTTGCCACATGTCCTACCTCCTCCCCGAACAAGGATACTTTCCGGAGCAGGCCTTCAGTGTGGATAACGTGGCCTTGGGCCAGATACGGCCCACCATACCCTTGCAGAGCAAAAGAATACAGGGCATGTGCCTCTTCCTGTGCAATTAGTCCAGTCAATCTCTGGGGTTCTGCTGGAAAGTGCAAGACAAGAGGTGGTCATTCTCAGGTACCAGGATCCAGGGGTCACTCCCACAGAAACGGGGCTCATTTCCTGGCCAGATTATGCTCAGATCCACAGCCTGCAGGGCCCTGGGTACCAACCACACCCTAGAGAAAGCTCCCATAAAGCAAAAGTTGGTCTAAATTGAACTCCTCCTGCCCCCAAGGGTGACTCACCCACATCAGAAGCCTCCAGGGGCTCTACTCACACAGGGACAATCAGTACTCAGCAAGACCCACAGGAAGAAGGTGGCTTTGATTACAGCAACACCATGCCATTCCGCCTGGCAGCTCGTCTCCACCATGCAAGATCACCAAGCGCTCACAGATCACTAGGGCTGCTTCCAGGAAGACTCCAGAAAAACAGGCAGGGGAAGACCTTGGGTTTGCCAGGTTTCCCACCATCACATCAGGGGAGCCAATGGCTACTACATTGAAGCAGCATGGTATGCCAACCAATGCCAGATTTCCACCACAACCATGATCTTCCAAGGTTGATATGTCACTGCCAGGGTGGTGAACACCTGGGTGGGATCTGGGCCGTCTTGCTGGCCCCATTCTTCAGAAACTCATACACCTTGCAAATTCCAGTCCCAAGGGCTAAAGGGGGGTCAAGGGGCATGTGCACATACTTTACTACCACCCAGAGGGCTGGCTCCCAGGCCTAGTCATTATTATTCTTCAAGGCAACAAACATACAGTTTGAAAGGCCTTTTTCTGGCATCAGGCCACCGAGGCCACAAAGGTCACTATCACTGAGCCTCCCAAGCACCAACAATGCCCTGTCCTCTGCACCCAGCCACAAGCAGCTCCCAAAGGACCACAGTATGTATCACTGAAAACAGAACAACAGTGACTGAATCTCAGGGGATAGATTGTCCTAGGAAATTACACTACATATTTCCTCAGCTGCACAACCATTCTGCTCTAGGCCTCTGGCCAATCCACGGGAGGAATGTGTATGGCTAGGATCACCTCACAGTCCACAGCGTCCTGCAAGGCTCAACACTGTGACACAAGTTGCAATACAGGAACTGCCAAGAACAGAAACTACACCTATTTCCTTTTGCCCCTGCCAACGTTCCACTAGGTCCCTGCAACTGCTACAGTATACAGGCCACTCGGGAATCTCATCAACCCAAAGGGCTGCAATGGCGAGGGCCTCAGATCTGACCTGGGGGCTCCAATCAGAAATCACAGAAGCTTCCTCACTTCAGCTTCCACATCTGCACAGCCCCAACTAGTGCACTCATAGCAGGAACCACGACGAAATGTGCCTTTTCAAGTCAAGAGCTCAATGGGCCTAGGCCAGGATCTACTGCAACTCCTATCGCCATTGGACAAGCCTCTTCTTCTCCTCACTAACATTCACCATGCAGCTCTCATTCCAAGAAGACTGCTCAAGCATCTGTACATGCCCACCCTCAGACAGGAGCCTCGCAAGTGGTGGTGATCCCAGTGCTCTATGCATGTGTGTGACACAATTGAAGCTGCCCTCACTTCTAACGAGTCCTGCCCTTAGTCCCAGAGGAGACAACCTGCTAGACCTTGTTTCGATGAGGAGATGATATCAATTTCTCACTCATTTTGTTCAGATTTTCCACGGAACACACGTGAGGGTGTCATCATCAATCTGAGCACCTGCTGGTTCGCTGTACACTTTAGCCAGGAAGGAGGGCCAGCCCCCAGGAAGAGCAAGTGACCTGGAAGTCCTCCAGCAGCTGGGGAAACTCAGAGCTCCTAGGCTTCTCAGCAAGAAGAACAGTCCATCTAAACTTATAGCTACTCAGGCAGTCCCAGGAAACTGTAAATCCATGACACATCTTGAGGCAGCTGAAGGCATTCCATGCTCAGTGATCCAAAAAGTAGAGGTAGCAACCTGGGCCCTCCACACTTCTTGTTGGACTCTCTTGCACCTTGAATCACCACCTCACGGGCAGAGCTTTGTATCCTGGGTGACGGGTAGTCATACCTTGCATTATCACCTGACAAGGGGACACAAAGCACAGGCAGGCTTCAGATGTGTTCCCTCGTTCTCACTGAACAATACTGATGCCCATGGTTCTCTGGGGGAAGTTCTGAGCCCCAACTGTCTTGATCCCTTACATATGACTGGATACCTATCTGTCGCCAGGAGTGTAGGAAATTAGTTTCAAGTGCCTGTGGGTGTCTGTCTCTGAAAGCCGTGTGTGGCCAGGGGATTCAATGTGGGGCTGAGTGTGTGTGTTCTGATCTACCAACAGATATGCTCTCAGGATTCTGGGTGTGCCTCTGAAACTCCTGGGAGTCTCTGGGTTTCAGAGCCCCTTTGCAAAGGCCTCAGTGTCTGAATAGGCATGACTTCTCCACAGAGCCCTGACCTCCTGCCATCACACAAAATGGCAGATGAAACATGCTGTCTTCAACAAGCCCCACGCAATATTCATCCAGAGGGCCTGTTGATATAGGCTCTCGGCTCCTGATCCCCATGACACCCATCCTCTGATCAAAGCACATGGACCTGACCACTCAAGGTCACCCTGAAGAGCATCTGTGTGACTGCCACCTACACTGAGACCATGCCAGCTTCTACTACAGCTCAGGTGTCCTTGCCTACAAGTCCCCCTCCCTTCAGGAACAAGGGTCCTTTCCCTGAGAAGCTTCAGGTAGCTCATTGTACACCTCAGTAGGGCAGGCAGCACAGCTCCCAGGAGAAGCCAGTGAGCCTGGGAGTCCTCTAGCAGCTAGGCAATTCAAAGCCCCCAGGCTTCTCGATAAGAGGATCAGTCCATCCACACATACAGCTACTCAGGCAATCTCATGGAACCCACAGAACCCTTAATCCAAAAGGGGGAAGGTGTACCCTCCACAGTGATCCAAAAAGCTGTGGCAGCAACTTGGGCCTGCCACACTTCTGACCAGACTCCCTTGCACCTCAAGTCAATGCATATGCCTCTTTTCCTGGGTAATGGACAGTCATATCCAACAATTGTTCCTAAAAACTGAAAAGCACAGGCACGCTTCAGATGTGCATCCTGTTCTCTCTGAATAACATCCACACTGACAGTTCCCTGGTTGAAGGCCTTCATTTGCTTTCTAACTGCCTCAATCCCTTATATACCAGTGGATATATATGCGTCAGCAGACTGTAGGAAGTTAGGATGTCTTATCTGTGTGTGTCTGCTTGGCTGAGTGTTTGTGGTGAGGGGCTTGATGTTGGGCTGAATGTGTGTGTTTCAGTGTACAAAGATGAGCTTTCAGGAGTCTGGGCGTGGATCTGGAACTCCTGGTTGTCTCCTTAAAGGCTGAGACCCTTTGTAAAGGCCTCATTGCCTGAAATGGTATGCCTTCTCTACAGAGCCCTGACGTCTAGCCTTCCCACAATACGGCAGATCACGCCTGACACCTTCAATAAGCCCCATGCAAACTTTCACCCCGAGGGGCTGTTCACATAGGGCATGGGCTCCTGATTTCCAAAACCGACGCCCTCTGACCAAAGCACAGGAACCTGACTGCTCAAAATCAGCAAGTGGGGCCTCTGTGGAACTGCCACGTATCCTGAGGCCATGCCAGTACTACTACAATTAGTTGTCCTTTCTCACAAGTCCCAGCTCCTCAAGGTACAAGTGAAGTTTCTTGAGAAGACAGACAATTCCATGAACTTGGCCCCAAAGCAGAAAAGGCTCACCACACCCTCAAAATGCTAAAATGACTCAGGGCATGAAACTTGTCTGGCTGACTGTGTCCAATCACTCTCCAGTGCTCCGCTGGAAGTGAAGATGGAAGGTGGTCATCTTCGGGTATCAGGGTTCAGGGGTCACTCTCACAGAAACTGGGATCCTTTAGCAGTCAGATTATTCTCAAATCCACATCCCACAGGGCCCTGGGTACCAACCACACCTGAGGAAAAGCTCCCCTAGTCCAGATCCCGGTCCAAACTGATCTGCTTCTGCCCCCAGGGCTTCTCAACCCCATCAGAAGCCTTAAGGTGCCCTGCTCAAACAAGGGACAATCAGCAACCAGAAAGACCCACAGAAGTAAGAAGGCCTTGATTAGTTGACCCACACTATTCTGCCCGGCACCTCTTCTCCACCACAGCAAAACTACCAAGTCCACCCAGGACACCAAGGCTGCTTCCAAGACCTGAGAAGAAGTGTCAGGAGAAAAGCTTTGCTGTGCAAGGTTTCCCGAAACCATGCCAGGGTAGCCACTGGCTATACCATGGAGGCAGGCTTGGCATGCCAACCAAGGCCCAACCTCTACCACAACCACTGCCTCAGGGATGATACTTCCCTGCAGGGTGGAAAACACCTGAGTCCCACCCAGGCTGGCCATCTTGCCCCATCCCTTAGGAATTCTTACAGCTTGAAAATTCCATGCCCAAGAGCCAAAGGGACCAACAGGCATGTGCGCAGACCTCAGTTCTAAACAGACTGGTTGGCAGGCAGGCCTCAGTACATGGAACTCTTCAAGGCCCTTGCAAGATACCCTTAAGTATCTCACTTCAGGTATCAGGCCACCAAGGCCACAGAAGTCTCCTGAGGACCAGAGGGACCTCTCTTTTGCAGGGAGCCAAGGGCACCTTGAAGGGGACCAAGGTATCCTTGGAAACACAAAGACAGTGCCTGCAGCCTCAGGGCAATAGTTCATCCCAGGAAATCACAGTGCAACTTTCCTCACCTCGAGTATGCTTTTCCTAGGTATTCTGGCTAACCCACAGAAGGAATGCAGAACTGGTACCTCACCACACTCCACAGTGGCCTCCAGAGATCAAGCACTGTGCTGAGTTGCAATATAGGAGTTACCAACTGCACATGAGGCCTATTGCCTTTTGTCAATGCCACTGGTCCATCAGGTCACTGCAACTGCTGCAGCCAACCACACCCTCAAGAATCCTATCACACCCTCAAAAATCTTAAAAACTCTAAGGGCCAGAGGGCCTCAGATCTGGCCTAGGGCTGCAATCAAGAAACCACTGTAGCTTCCTTGCTTTGGCTTCCACATCAGCACAGCCCCAACTACTGTACTTGCAGCAGGAACCAGGGCAAAACACACCTGTTCAAGCAAAGAGCTCAATGGGCCTAGGCCAGGATCTACCACAACTCCTACCCCCAGTTGCCAAGCTGGCAGCCTCCTCTGCCCCTCACAGTCATTACCAAGGACCTGGCACTCTGAAGTCCACTCAAATGCCTGTCCACAGCCCACCCTCAGATGGAAGCCTAACAAATTGTGGTGATCTGGGTGCTGTGTCCATGTGTATAACACAGATGTAGCTGGCCCTCATGCTAACTAGCCCCTCCTGTAGCCCCAGGGGCAGCAACGTGCTAGACCTCAGTTTCGATGAGGAGACGGTAGTGAGTTCTCACTCATTTTGTTCAGATTTTCCAAGGAATGCAGGTGAGGGTGTCATCATTGATCTGAGCACGTGCTGGCTTGCTACCCACCTCCACAGGGCAGGCAGCACAGATCCCAGGAGGAGCCAGTGACCCGAGTCTCCCCCAGAACCCAGGAGAACTCAGAGCCCCTGGGCTTCTCAGCAAGAGGAACGGTACCCCCATACTTACAGCCACTCAGGCAGTCCCAGGAAAGCCGAAATCCATTACATGTCGTCTTGGGGTAGGGGAAGGTGTACCATGCTCGATGATCCAAAAACAACTGGCAGCAACCTGGGCCCGCCACACTTCTCGCCAGACTCCCCTGCACCTTGAGTTACCGCCTTATGGGCGGGGCTTCGTCTCCTGGGTGACGGACAGTCATGCCTGGCAATTTCACCTGTCAAGGGGACAGAAAGCACAGGCAGACTTCACAAGTGTACCCGGTCTCTCACTGGGCAACATCGACGTGCTTGTTTCATGGGGAGAAGGCCTGTATCTGCTACCCAACTGTACTGAACCCTTACATACGACTGGATACATATCTGTGAATAGAGTGCAGCAAATTAGGTTCAAGTGCCTGTGGGTGTCTGTCTGACTGAGCATGCATGGCTGGTGGGGGATTTGATGTGGGGCTGAGCGTCCTCGGGAACTCCTTCTGGGTATCTCTGAGAGTTCCCATGCAAAGACCCTGGTATCTGAATACACATGCCATCTCCACGGAGTCCTACTGCTGTTGTCCCCTGGCTTTAGTCCACCAGGCCTCCGCAACCACTGCAACCTACTGCAACCACTGCAACCACTCAGGAATCTCACCAAATCAAAGGGCTTAATGGCAGGGTCCTCAGATAGGGCCTGGGGCTCCAACTAGAAACCACAGAAGCTGCCTCACTTCAGCCTCGACATCAGCACAACCCCAACTATGGCACCCAGAGCAGGAACTGCATCAAAAATACACCTACCCAAACCAGATCCCACCTGCATGGCTGGGATCTATTTTGACTCCTACTAGCTGCAGTCACGATGGCCTCCTCTCCAGTCACTCAGTCATGTTCAACTCTTTGTGACCCCATGAAATGCTATTTGCTAGGTTTCTCTTTCTTTCATCATCTCCTGTAGGTTTCTCAAATCCTTGTTCATTGAGTTAGTGATGCCATCCAACCATCTCACCATCCTTTGTCCCCTTCTCCTCCTATCTTCAATGTTTCCCAGAACAGGGTTATTCCCATTGTCTTGGCTTTTCTCATTAGGTGGCCAAATTACTGGAGCTTCAGCTTCAGCATCAGACCTTCCAGTGAATATTCAGGATTGATTTCCTTTAGCATTCACTATTTTTTCCCTTGTAGTCTGAGTGACTTTCACGAGTATACCATGATACAAAAGCATCAAATCTTTAATGCTCAGTCTTCTTTATGGTCCTAATCTCACATCCATACATGACTACTGGAAAAACTATCAATTTGAGTATATGGACCTTTGTCAGCAAATGATGTCTCTAATCATTAGTATCCTGTCTAATTTTGTCATAGCTTTTCTTCCAAGGAGCAAGCACCTTGTAATTTCATGGCTTCAGTCACCAGCCACAGTGATTTGGAGCCCAAGAAAGTGAAGTCTGTTACTGTTTTACCACGCATGGTCTTACCTACCAGAGCTAGACCTAGTTTTCCCCATAGTTAGTCCCACCCGTCAGGAAGCTTCCACAAGCTACTTATCTTCATCCATCATAGAGTGGATAGAAAGAAAACCATAATCACCTAAAAGTAACCAAACTGATCACATGTATTACAGTCTTATCTAATTCAGTGAAACTATGAGCCATGCCTTGTAGGGCCACCCAAGATGGATGGGTCATGGTGGCCAGTTCTGACAAAAATGTGGTCCACTGGAGAAAAAAAAAAAAGATAAACTGCTTTGGCTTCTTGTGTTTAGAATCCAGTGAACAATATGAAAAGGGGAAAAGGTATGACACTGAAAGATGAACTCCCCAAATTGGTAGGTGCCCAATATGCTACTGTAGAAGAGTGGAGAAATAGCTCCAGAAGGAATGAAGAGGCTGACCCACAATGGAAACAACATCTAATTGTGGATATGTCTGGTGGTGAAAGTAAAGTCCAATGCTGTAAAGAAAAATATTGCAAAGGAACCTGGAATATTAGATCCACAAATCAAAGTAAATTGGAATTGGTCAAACAGGAGATAGTTAAGAATGAACATCAACATTTTAGGAATCAGTGAACTAAAATGGATGGGAATGGGTGAATAGTACAGATGACCATTATATCTACTACTCTGGACAAGAATCCCTTAGAAGAAATGGAATAGCCCTCATGATCAATAAAAGAATTCAAAGTGCAGTATGTGGGTGCAATCTCAAAAACAACATAATAATATCAGTTCACTTCTAAGGCAAACCATAATAGCACACTAATCCAAGTCTATGCCTCAATCACAAAGGCCAAGGAAGATGAAGTTTGATGATTCTATGAAGACTTACAACACTTTCTAGAACTAAAAGGATACCAAAAAAAGATGTCCTTTTCATCACAGGGGACTGGAGTGCAAAAGAAGGAAGTCAAGAGACACTTGGAATAACAGGCAAGTTTGGTCTTGTAGTACAAAATGAAGCAGGGAAAAGGTTAACACAGTTTTGCCAAGAGAACGCAATGCTCATAGCAAATACCCTTTTCCAATAACACAAGAGAAGACTCTACACATGGACAACTCCAGACTGTCAAATCTGAAATAAGATTGATTTCATTCTTTGCAGGTGAAGTTGGAGAAGCTCTAAACAGTCAGCAAAAACAAGACCAGGAGCTGACTGTGACACAGAAAATGAACTTAAAAAAAAAAAAAAAAAAGAAAAGAAAAGAAAAGAAGAAAATGAACTCATTGCAAACTTTAGACTTAACTGAAGAAAGCAGAGAAAATCACTAGGCCATTCAGGTATGACCTAAGTCAAGTATCTCATGATTATACAATGGAAGCGACAAATAGATTCAAGGGATTAGATCTGATAGACAGAGTGCCTGAAGAATTATAGACAGAATTGATGCTTTCAAACTGTGGTGGTAGAGAAAACTCTTGAGAGTCTCTTGGACTGCAAGAAGATCAAACCAGTCAATCCTAAAGGAAATTGGTCCTGAATATTCATTGGAAGAACTGATGCTGAAGCTGAAACTCCAACCCTTTGGCCACCTGACGTGAGGAACTGATTCACTAGAAAAGACCCTGAAGCTGGGAAAGATTGAAGGCAGGCAGAGAAGGGGACGACAGGGGATGAGATGGTTCGATGGCATAGCCAACTCTATGGATATGAGTTTGAGTAAGCTCCGGGAGCTGGTGATGGACAGGGAAGCCTGGAGTGCTGCAGTCCGTGGGGTCGCCAAGAATCAGACATGACTGAGTGACTGAATTGAACTGAATCTAATGAAAAAATCTTCAGTGAACACTACTACAAACAACTTCATCAACAAGGACAACAAATATAGGGAAAATGGATTGTCTGACTTCCAAAGTTGCCAAATTATGAAGTAATTTGGCGTAATGTTCAATTTTCAACATAAAAGTACTAGAATACTGGACATTCAAAGAAACATGCATGTCCCTCACACAGAAGGAAAAATTAAGAACAAGCAATAGAAACTCAAAGTCAAGACACTGTACTCAACAGAGAAATATTTTAAATCAGTTACTTTAAATATGCTGCAAAAGGTAACAGAAAGTAGTTTAAAGAACCAGATGATTCCTACAAACACTATCTCATAAAATAGGTATGTCAATCAAGGGACAGAAAATTTTCAAACAAAATCAAGTAGAAATTCTGGAGTTGAAAGCATAATTACAAGTATTAAAAAACTCACAAAAAGGCCTCCATGACAAATTTAAACTGACAAAAAAAAAACAACTAAAAAATATAAATCGTTCAAATTATCCAGTTATAGGAAGAGAAAATTTATTTTTCAATAGACACAGCCTAAAAGTAATATGAGGCCAGTATACTAACATACACATAGCAAGTGAAGTTGCTCCGCCGTGTCCGACTCTTTGCGACCCCATGGACTGTAGCCCACCAGGGTCCTCAGTCCATGGAATTTTCCAGGCAAGATTACTGGAGTGGGTTGCCATTTCCCTCTCCAGAGGATCTTCCCAACCCAGGGGTCAAACCCGGGTCTCCCACACAGCAGGCAGATGCTTTACCATCTGAGCCACCAGGGAGATTCACATGTAGCAAGAGTCAGAGAAAAAGAAAGGATTGAGCAGAAGCTATATTTCAAGAAATAATAGACAAAACTGCCCAAAGTTGATGAAAAATCACAAACTTAAGAAGTCCATATAGGATAAATTCAAACAGATTCACAGTGTGACACATCATTATGAAACGGTTCAAACAGAAAGACAAAACAGCAATAGAGAAAACATAGAAGTGATTTTTAGAAAAACAAAAATGATTTCTCATTATACCACATGGTTTCAGAAGGCAAAAAGTTATTCAACTGGGAATTCTTGATCTGATAATAATGCTCTAAAAAAAGGGAGGAGAAATTAAGACATCTAAATTCTTAGATGCACAAAGACTTAGAATGTTCTTTAATAGTAAATTTGCCCCACAAGAAATGTCTAAGGGAGACAATCTTAAATGAATGTACAATATACAATAACTGAAATCTGCATCAAGAAATAAATAACATCGGTAAAGGTAACTACACAGGCAAATATAAAAGCCAGTATTAATATATTTTGTAACTCTTTCCTTATATGGTGTTTAAATAAAGGCATAAAACAATCTGCCTATGGTGATGAGTGCGTAAGTATGAAGACATAATGTGTGACAATGACAACATATAGGGGAAATGGAGCAATGTGGCAACAAAAATTTTATGCATTATTGAAATTAAATTGTTATTAATCATAACTACATTATAAATTAAGAAGTTAATTGTTATCCCCAGGGCAACCACTAAGAAAATAACTTAAAAATATATAGTAAAAACAAGGAAATACAGAACTTAAAACGGTACTCTCAATAATATCTATTTCACAGAAAATATGCAATATTGAAGACCAAAAAAAGAAAATTACAGAAAAAATGAAAAGCAAAATAGCAGCTGTCCTCCTTAATCAGTAATTATTTTAAAGAGAGATGGTTTAAAATTTCTAAGTGAAAGGAGAGACTGGCAAAATGGATTAAAAACATGATTTCTCTGCAAGAGAAATACTTCAGATTCAAAGACACAGATTGGTTAAAAATTAAAGCATGAAATAAATATTTCATATAACATGTAACCAAAAGACAGCTAGAGTGACTATACCAGTATCAGACAAAAGTTGACTTCAAACACATATTGTTACATGGGTCAATTAAACATTGATAAAAGAGTCAAATACATTAAGATAAAGCAATGATAAACATTTACACACCTAACAACAAAGTCCCAAAATATATGAAGCAAAATTGCACAGAATTGAAGAAATAGACAACTCTACAATATCTGGATACTTTTAATGTCTTGCTTTTAATAAGCAATAGAACAATTAGAAGAACGATCATTATGGAAATAGAATACTTGAACAACCATAAACCAACTACAGTGAACAGACTTACACAGAACACTCCACCTAAAATCAAATGATTATACATTTTTCTCAAGTGCATAAGGAACATACTCCATAAAAGACCAGATATAGCACCAAAAATAAATTTAAATAAATTTTAAAACACTGAAATCATAAAGACTATGTTCACTTATCACAATGGAATTAAACTAGAAATCAGTAATGGAAAGAAATTTAGATGATTTCACACATAAGTAGAAATTAAGAAACAAGTTCCTAATAAAAATCAATCAAGTATGACATTCTCGGGGAAAATTATTAAATTATTTGAGATGAATGAAAATTAACACACAACATTCCAAAACTTATGACATGCCAAAAGCAGTACTTAAGGAGAAAATTTTATACCTGTTGAGATTTACATTTAAAAAAAAGGTTTCAAATCAGTAACCTACCTTAAGAAGCTAGAAAAAAGAAAAGAAAACCAAACATAAAGCCAGAAATAAAAGAAAGATTAGTATAAAAAATGATAAAGATTAAAGATTGAAACAAGCAATTGAATAAAAAATAAAAATAAATGAAACCAAAAATCAATTCCTTGAAAAATTCAACAAAATTCAGAATATTTTAGCTAAACTGACCAGAGGAAATGAATGACCTTGCTAGTTTGTAGAGAAGTGAATATATAAATTACAATACATAAATAAATAACAAAACAATTATTACTTTAAAGAATTTGTGAAAAGATCTTTGTCAAGAGAAAAACAGAGTTTACTCATTTCAAAAGTATTAAACATCAGGCCCTAGGTAACACAAAACCTGTGTAATCATGCCAAGGAATATAGACTATTTTTCTTAACTGATGGATGTTTCAAATTTAACAATAAATAATGATTATTTAATATATGAAATTTTACTATACTTGATTAACCCAACCTAGTATGTTTTGTGAGATTAATGCAACATGGAAAATTGAAATTTTCTGTTACAAAAAAATGAAGCTTTCTATCATTTAAAATCTTCATGACCTTAGAAAGAGTTCAGAGAATATAAAGTATAATTTTTCAGATCAAAAAAGGAAAAATCCTAATTAAAGTCAAATGTGGCTCAGCTGGTAAACAATCTGCCTGCAATGTGGGAGACGCGGGTTTGATCCCTAGGTTGGGAAGATCCCCTGGAGAAGGGAAAGGCTACCCATTCCATTATTCTGGCCTGGAGAATTCCATGGACTATACAGCCCAAAAAATCAGACACAATTGAGCACCTTTCACTTTCAACATTTAGAAGAATAGTAATAATGACCCATAATGATCTTACAGATCTGACCAAAATGATCTAACAATGATGATCTCAATCATAGGGTCAACATTCTGAAACCATAATATGTTAAGAAAACTCCCAAGCACAGTTTAATTTCGCCAAAGGATATTTCACTGCAACAAGCAAATATATAAAAAACAATTTTCCAAATTCTGTATTTGTCAGTTTACCCAAAACTCAGATAAAATAAAACTGAAAATTTGGAAATGAGGCTAGAGGCAATCACTAAAGAAAAGGACACATCATGAAGATATTATCCAGTAAGCCATTGAAGAGATGAACACTTAAGACTTCAGGGTGTGGCACAGTGCATAAGATATATGAATTTTAAAGGATCCTGGTAGTTACTCACCCCTATTCTCTGAAGTAGAGGCCCTCATTTCAGTCCTTCTACCTCAGAAAAGCATAGCAGAAAAAAAACAAACAAAAACAAAAAAAAGACATAGTCTCAAAAATATTCAACAGTAAAAATAACAAAGCACTAATACTGTCAAAATTCATTGTCAAAATTTATTAGTCATGCAATGTTCCCTTCTTCCAGCCCAACCACAAATGATGCTTTCAATATCCATTACAGTTGCTCAACCCCTTCTTCCTTCAACATTTCCCCCCCTCATTTATTACTCAAGAACAATTCCTTTAAAAAGTTCTATCTATAACTGTGCTCAAAATGAAGCAAGTCTTGGGTCACTTGGCATATCTACATGCCTCATAAGAGGCATGAGTATGTAGAATAGGATGACTTGCTCGGGAAGAAAGAAAAGGCATGCTCACAGCAGTGTTATGTAGTCAAAGCCAGGCTCTGAGGTTCTTATTTGTCCAGTTAGAGGGGCATTCATCTGGACCTCAGATTGACATCTGGAATGAGTCCCTCAGCATCCTCAGACAGTTTTTCTCATCATCGATCCAGACAAGCACCCTCCCAACAAATAAGCTTTCCATACATAGCCAGGCTCATTTCCTTCAGGCTTACATACGGTGTTGTTACGAAAAACAATACATATACACAACACAATTTGCTTAGTATTTGAACAATAGAACCCTCATAGCACAAAAGGCACACAACCATGAATTTTTCTGTGGAAAATTAAAATCTATTGAGAATATCCAAAACAACTAAGTCAACTAAAATTTCAAGGAGCAGTGAGGTCAAAGTGTTAGTTTCCCAGTGGAGTCTGACTCTGATACCCCACGGACTGTAGCCTGCTAGGCTCCTCTGTTTGGGGAATTCTCCAAGCAAGAATAGTGCAGTGGGTAGTCATTCCCTTCTCCAGGGGATCTTCCTGACCCAGGGGTCAAATCCATGTTTCCTACATAGCTGGAAGGTTCTTTCTCATCTGAGCTACAGTGAGGTAGCATTTGTAAATGAAGTAGCAAATAAGCTTTGATTATAGTGGAAATATGAGTAGAAATATCTAAATTCTGAAATGCTACTAACAAAAAGACATTTTGGCACATTTAAATTTCACTAAAAGGTTATTTTCACACATAATAAAATGGTATAAAAAGGAAATCTATCAATGATTCTTAAATGATAATCAAGTTATTTTCTTATAGAGGGAAACATAATGAAGATTCCATTAACAAAATAGACATACCTATGCGGGAAAATTTATCGTAAAAATATGCTCCCTGGGCACCTGAAAAAACGAGCTCACAAAACTTGAATTTGTGACATCACTGGCCAGAACACAGACCAAAATTTCAATAGCACCAGAGTAGCTGCTCACCTTTCCTCCCTGAAGTATGATAACTTGTTCTAGCCTTTGACCTGCAGCAAAACATCACATAGCATACAAATCAGATCAGAAAAATGCATGACATTATTTTAAAAATCAATAGAATTGGTTCTATAATAATTATTTATCGTATAGGCATCCTCGAATTTCTAGTCCTCATCAAACAAATCAAAATTCCTTGCTCCTTTATCATCTTTGTCATTTAATTTCTTCACTCTCTGAACTCTTCATTCTGCAAATAGTCAATAATCCTCTCTGCCACTCTATGTAAATTAGTAACATAGCAGTTACCTTTTAAACTGAGAAATTCTAAAGTTCTATTACACCAAATAAAGATTTTGTGAAATGCTTTGTGATGGGTCAAATAAAAAGGATGTTTGTTGTGAGACCCATATTCTGGAAGTAAGAGATAAGAACTCTGAAACTATTACAAACATGTTGAACGAATGGACCAATGGCAAGAATAAAAAAACAGAGGAGACACTTCATAAGATAAATGGAAATTATTTACAAAAAGAATCAAATGGAAAAAGACTTTAGAGAGGGGTAAGACATAAGCGGAATTAAGATGGAGTAATATTGGCCTGTCTTTTCTCAACATGGAATTTAGGAGGAGTACATCAATAACCGAACAGAGGTCTCTGAAGGACAAAGGCTTGCAAGTAAACTGGAGAACACAAATTGCAAGGTAAAAACAACTAAACCCTAGAGACTATGTAATGTTTGATTCCATTTAAATGGCATTCTGCAAAAGACAAAACCTGTGTGATCACTCACCTAGAGCCAGACATCCTGGAATGTGAAGTCAACTGGGCCTTAGAAAGCATCACTANGGAGATCCAATCAGTCCATTCTAAAGGAGATCAGTCCTAGGTGTCCTTTGGAAGGAATGATGCTAAAGCTGAAACTCCAGTACTTTGGCCACCTCATGTGAAGAGTTGACTCATTGGAAAAGACTCTGATGCTGGGAGGGATTAGGGGCAGGAGGAAAAGGGGACGACACAGGATGAGATGGCTGGATGGCATCACCAACTCGATGGACTGAGTCTGAGTGGACTCCGGGAGTTGGTGATGGACAGGGAGGCCTGGCGTACTGCAATTCATTGGGGTCACAAAGAGTCAGACACGACTGAGTCACTGAACTGAACTGAAAAGACAAAACCTGGTCCCCTGAAGAAGAAAATGGCAACCTGCACCATTATTCTTGCCTGAAAAATCCCATGGACAGTATGAAAAGGCAAAAAGATATGACACCAGGAGATGAGCCCCCCAAGCTGGAAGGTATCCAATATGCTACTGAGGAAGAGCAGAGGGCAATTATTAATAACTCCAGAAAGAATGAAGCAATTGGGTGAAAGCAGAAACAATGTTCAGTTGTGGATATATCTGGTGGTGAGAGTAAAATCTGATGGTGTACCCATTACTGCATAGGAACCTGAAAAGTCAGGTCCATGGATCAAAGTAAATTGAACATAGTCAAGCAGAAGATGACAACATTAAACATTGGTATCTTTAGGAATCAGTGAATTAAAATGGATGGGAATGGGCAAATTTAATTCAGATGACCATTAATCTACTGCTGTAGGCAAGAATTCCTTAGAAGAAATGGAGTAGCCCTCAAAGCACACACCTTTCTCCAGCAACACAAGAGATGACTCTCTATGTGGACATCACCAGATAGTCAATATTGAAATCAGACTAACTATGTCCTTTGCAGTCAGAGATGAAAAAGCTCTATAGTCAGTAAAAACAAGTCCTGGAGCTAACTGTGGCTCAGATCATGAGCTATTTATTGCAAAATTCAGGCTTAAATTGAAGAAAGTAGGAAAAACCACTAGGCCATTCAGGTATGACCTGAATCAAATACCTTATGATTATACAGTGGAGGTGATGAATAGATTCAAGGAATTAGATGTGGTAGACAGAGTTCCTGAAGAACTATGCATGCAGGTTCATAACATTGTACAGGTGGCAGTGACCAAAGTTGTCCCAAAGAAAAAGGTGCAAGAAGGCAAAGTGATTGCCTGAGGAGGCTTTATAAATAGCTAAAGAAATAAGAGAAGTGAAAGGCAAGGGAGAAAGGGATATACCCAACTGAATGCAGAATTCAGAGAATAGCAAGGAGATAAGACCACCATCTTAAATGAACAATGCAAAGAATACAGGAAAACAATAGAATGGAAAGGACCACAGATCTTTTCAAGAAAATACTTGTTGGAGACATCAAGGGAACATTTCATGTAAGAATGGACAGAATAAAGGACAGAAACAGTAAAGACCTAAGAGAAGCAGAAGAGATTAAGAAAAGGTGATAAGAATACACAAAATAAATGTATAAGAGAAGTGTTAATGATTCAGAAAACCATGATGGTGTGGTCACTCACCTATAACTGGACAACCTGGAGTGTGAAGTCAAGTGGACCTTAGGACGCATCATTACAAACAAAGCTAGTGGAGGTGATAGAATTCCAGCTGAGCCATTTCAAATCCTGAAAGATGATGCTGTCAAAGTGCCACACTGAATATGTCAGCCAATTTGGAAAACTCAGCAGTCCCCACAGGACTGGAAAAGGTCAGTTTTCATTCTAATCCCAAAGAAAGGCAATGCCAAAGAATGCTCAAACTAACGCACAATTGCACTTATCTCACATGCTAGTATTTTCTTGGGCTCCAAAATCAGTACAGATGGTGAGTGCAGCCATCAAATTAAAAGACTCTTGCTCCTTGGAATGAAAACTATTACAAACCTAGACAGCATATTAAAAAGCAGAGACATTACTTTGCCAACAAAGGTTTGTATAGTCAAAACGACAGCATTTCCAGTAGTCATGTATGGATGTGAGTTATACTATAAAGAATCCCAGTACCTGAAGAATTGATGCTTTTGAACTGTGCTGTTGGAGAAGACTCTTGAGATTCCCTTGGACTGCCAGGAGATCCAACTAGTCTATCCTAAAGGAAATCAACCCTGAATATTCATTGGCAGCACTGTTGATAAAACTGAAGCTCCAATACTTTGGCCACCTGGTACAAGGAGATGACTGACTGCAAAAGCCCTTGAGGCTGGGAAAGACTGAAGGCAAAAGAAGGGGGCAGCAGAGGATACAATGGTTAGATAGTATCACTGACACAATGGATATGAATATAAGAAAACTCCGGGAGATAATGGAGAACCGAAGAGCCAGGCATGCTATAGTCCATGGTGTTGCAAAGAGCTGGATATGACTTAAGTGACTGAACAACAAAAACAAAAGGCAGAACTACAGAAACAGTGATTACAAGAGACTGAAGAGCAGAAGGAGGGATTGACTATAAAGGAGAAACACAAGGGGATTTTAGGGGTAATGGACATCCCCCTCCCTGACACACATCATGACTGTGGTGCTAGATATACTATTCTATACCTTTGCCAAAACCCATAGAAGTACACGTGACAAACGGTGTTATTTTAAAATACATAAAATTAAAGTTATGTAAGAGGTACAAATATAGTATTGGGAAAATGCTAGCACAGAACATTGGGCCAGTGTCCATGTATCCTCTCCACTCTCTCATGTTTTGAGTCTATATATGTGTTAGTAGGCACACAGTCAAAGGAATACCATTTAGTAAGAAATCAGATATTCAGATATCAAATGTTGAACATGCAGAACTGGTAGCATTCAAACTACCCAAACTGTGAATAACACTAGAAATGAGTAAATTAAAGTCTTCCCTTACTTGCTTAGAATAGAAATATAGTACTGTTCAACAGTCATTTTGTTTTTCATTTTCTTCAGATTTTTCACAATGTATAAATACATGATCCAGACACATTCATTTAAAGACACCTTTTGCTGTTCGCCTGTGAGAAAGGACAAATCCTAAAAACACCCAAGAAATAATACAGGCATCCATAATCCTAGAAACATACTAAGCCACTTAATTTACATGTGAAAAGTGGAGATGAAAATGAGTATGGAAGGCTACACCAGCTATTAAACCAATGAGAGATTTTTCATTTTAGTTCTTCATGAACATTAAAAGCAATTTATTTCTGTGGCAGAATTCTACCTATTTGAATGATCCTACTATTCTTGAATATTTAATTCACTTATTCAAGATGCCCTTTCTCCATCATAATTAATGTTGTAAGACAATGAAATGCTTTGTATGCAAACCAACATTGATTCCATATTTAAAATAACAGAAAGCAAAAATGCACAATAATAAAAACTAAATACATTCAAATTGAATGAACCAGGTATGAGGCAATGGGCTTCAACTGTGTTTATTTTGGTTTTTCAATTTACTTATTTCTACAGTAAGAGTTTCCACCAATATTCAACCAAATGTTCACTGTGCAGACTTGTACACCTTCAAACGAAGCAAGTATGATCTTAAAATCCTGGTCAGACAACTTCTCGTGTTCTTATCCCTAGAAGAACTAAAAATATACATATACACAAAAATCTCCACGTAAATATTTATAGCAAGATTATTCAAAACAGCCAAAGAACAGAAATAAGTTAGTAGAATGCCATAAATTGATGAATGAATAAGCAAGCAAAATGTGATCTATAAACGGGGTATTACTCACCCATAAAAAGAAATGGAGTCACAATCCATGCTATAACATGGCTGAACTTTGAAAAATCATGCTAAGTGAAGGAACTGTGAGTAAAAAAACACGTTCTATTATAAATGGTTCAAATGCAGATACAGATAAAACCCACTGGTATCAAAGTATTCATGCTCTTATTCCACACTTTAATATTTCCTGAGCATGTACACCTGAAACCATATGCTTCAAGATATTCTGCCCTATTCTTTTATACTATCATTTTGATCAAACTTCAGACTTAAAAGTCTTATAGTTGTAAATCAACTATACTTCAATAACACAAATATTTTAAAAAATACTTTAAAATGTATCATTTCCCCTCAAATTTTCTCCAGTGAGTTTTAGCATCTTTTGATTTTCCTGGTTGAAACAATTATTGTGATTATTGCCAAATGTTGAGTTTTTATAACCTGTCATTCTTATATGTTTATCACAACTTTCCATAGTATTTTACTTTTGACCCTATTAATTCATTCACTCATTCACGTATTAGTTTAGTAATATTATAAACACTTTACCATCATTAAAGAGATTTACCATATTCAAGCATCCCCAAATTGCATCTGTCAAAACTAGAGGCTGAGCAGCTCTGTGTCCAGCAGTCCTCCGTGACAGATGCAGTCTTACTTAATTAGCTGTGACTGCTTTTTCCTTCAGTATTCTCTGTTCCAGGGCCCCAACTGTGAATATCTTATACAGGTTCAGTTCTCCTCAAGATAACAGAAAATAAGAAGGCAAACTTTAGCGTAACACACATTTCTTGCTATAAACTATCTAATTTTTAAAATGTACTTTAGCCACTGCTATGGCACAATCAGGAAAAACTTTATGTTGCAATTCACTCTGCTTATCATTCTGGCCAACATTTTAGCTACTAGCTCAGAATTACTAATGAACGGTACTTGTAAGACACAAAGTACTGTCTTTAGAAAAGTGTTAGAATGAATACAGACAATTGGAGAAAAGTGAATTGATTATGGAACACATATTCATATGAAGTGGATAGTTTATAATCTATACCATATGGTCATAAAGTACAATTTTAAAAATATTTCATTAGAACATTATGACACTTGAATCTATAGCAGTTAGGAATCGTACCTTCAACTCCAAGATCCTCATTGGTCCATTCTCTATTTATAGTATTTATCTTGGTGTTACCTGTTATCAATTCTGCATTAAAGTTGATTTTTTCCATTTAGTGATACTCTTCTTATTGGCCATTTCTTTTTGGACTTTGATTTGTGCCCCCATGACATACCAGTCTCTATGAAATAGTTTCCCAAGGAACATTGCCTCATCTCCTAAGCACTGGCACCTCATATTTCAACAAGTCATTCTACAATTTGTAAAATTTATACCACAGAATTTCCAACAAACCAATGTCCTATTCATCTTTTTCTCCTGTTCCTGCAGTATCTCAACACTAAAACTTTTAAGTTTAAAGAACTAAATTTGAGGAATTCACATGGCTCTGACCTTAACAACACAGAGAAAATAAAGATGTATCTTTCCACCAAAACAAGAGGAAATGTAGCAAAATATAAGTATTCTTTTCATCTTCCAAAGGCTGTGACACTGATTGTGCTTTTAGTTGTGAATAACAGAATAGCACAATCAAATTTAGTTTCTAATGAGTCTATCTTATCTTTAAAAAAGGAATGAATATCCTATACTGTATGGTTATTATTAGTATTAAATGAGATAATCCATGAAAGTGTTTATTTCAGCATATAGTACACATATTAAGAATTCAATAAATGCTATATATAATTGAAATATATAAATTTGAGACTACACATCACACACACGCATATACAATAGTAAAATAATGATCCAAACTCACCATCAACAGTTTCTGAAGTCTTCCTATAAAATTAGTTTATTGACCATATCCAAACAAGCACATGCATATTTCATTTTATGTGAATAAAATACAATATTAATGTTTCAAACATAGCTGATACTCAGGAACTAATGGCCAAACTTTGGAAAAAGTTAGATTTTAATGTCAATTAATTTCAATATACTAAATACAATTAAATTGGATAACTGTATTATTAATTTCCCTAGCATTATGATTTGATAAACATTTATAATTTTACAAGTATAACTAAGGCTGTAATGAGTACCCTTGAGTTTACATACACATTTGAACACTCCCTATTATGTCCTATAGGTAAATCTCTAAATATAAAATTGTCAAAATGTGCTAATTTCCATCTAATACATATTTTTCACTGTCTTTTGGACAGACTAACACACAAGGAGTTCCAAATTCTCCATATTTTGCTAATAAATCTAATAGGTGAAAAAAGTAATTGCTGATTTATTTGTGACTATATTTAAAGATACACACAAATATTAACTTCATTATATATTTATATTAATTGATAATTATTTAATATTTAATTATTTCATTACGAGATTAATATGGTCGAGCTTTTTTTTTTAGGTAAGTAGATTTATCCAGAAACAAACACACTCCAGAGTGTGGGCCATTGCAGAAGGCTTGTGCAGCAGCCTGGTTGAGTATATTTTTGTATACTGAGTATACAATATTGAGTATATTCTTGGCCATTCATGGTACTTTCCTTCTCTGATTTGTTCATTTATATGTTTTCCTACTTTTGTACTGGAATACTTGTCTTTTTCTAATTGATTTGGGTGAGCCTTTAACAGAATATTAACACTAACCTGGTAATGTAAGTTTCAAGTAAACATAAAGGTACATTTTCAAATGACTGCAGAAAAAGTAATAACCCAAATTTAAGCTAGCAGGTTTTAGATATTTCTTCTCTCCTGTAAACCCTCCAATGTAGACAACATGAAGAAAATTTGGAAAACACAGTTTAATTGGATTAAAGATTGTGTTCATTAGTTATTTATACTGTTCAATCTTCCACATTTTTATAAACTAGATTACATGATAGCTTTGGAACATGCAAATCCTACTATGACATGTTGAAACAATTACAAAAACTGCTCAGGTGAAGTCAAAATAGACTGAAGTCAAAGCCTGAGGAGACCAGATACCACCAAGGAACTGAGAAACAATATTCTGACCTGAAATGTACTGAAGAAAGCAGGTAAGATTTGGTCACAATCCTTGGGAACTTGTGGGAAAAATATGCTCAAATTTAAAATATAATTTATTGGTTATAACTGGAAAGGGGTTCATATCACTCTAGTCACTTACATTGGTTTTACACTACTAGGTTATGATGGCATATAATATTTACTTAAAGCACTCTCTTGTGAATGAGATTTAGCAGAATTATTAATAATAATTTTCATGAAAATAAAATAGAAAAATAATTTTCAGATACATTTACCACGTACTGGGGTTAATCTGATTATTTTCCAGGTTCTGGTTTAGCCAATGCTCTAGTTCAGGATGGACTCTAGTGCTAGTTCTAGTGGTACTGAAGCACAAAGCCTGCTGTTGTAAACAAGGTTTTACCAAAACACAGCCACACTCATTCAATTACATACTATTTGGCTGCTTTTACACTGCAAGAGCAAAGGAGATCAGCTGCAACAGAGATTATATATCCTACAAAACTGAAATTGCTTGTTATTTCACCCTTTACAGAAAAGGCTTACCAATCCATAGTCTACTTTAATATAGACCGAGGTAGTAACTTCATATAATTAAAACTTAGTTTTAAGACACTGGAGCATGAGTGGACTGAGAAGGCAGTTACTATATTTAGATTAAATTTTCTCATGAAAGCTGGCACAGAATGGAGGCAGCTCTACTCTGATTTTCCAAATTTGAGCATACTAATAAGTCAAGAGTTCCTGCTAGATGAGTCCCTGAATTTAATGGCCCTCCGTCCTCATGCTCTCGTTTTCTCCTTATGTGTCACCACCTCAGAGACTACTGTCATCACTATCCTTTCACATGGGAGGTAAAGCCCTTGTTTTCCCATTGCCATGCTCTCCTTCCGATTATATTTAATAGCAGGATGGATGAACAGATGATACACAAAAGAAAGATGATGAGTAATGGAATTTTAATGATAACATATTAACAAGCTAGACAGATGATAGAGACACACAGATAAATTATGGAAGATAAAAATGACAGATGATAGATCTACAGATAGATGACAGATTTATGGTAGAGTAAAATGGGGTAGAACTTGAGAATCATTAATAAAAGACATTACAACACTAAAGTGTTTCTCAAAACTGAGCATTTCTGTTTCAACAGAAACTTATCTTCCATGTCCACTGAATATTATTTCAAAATTTGTCATAAGATCAAGGATGGTAGTGTTTTAGAAACAATGCAAAAACTACAACAGTTTCTTCTCTCCTGTATGATTGTCATGGGAGTTGACATGAGACAATTATGTAAAAGTGAAAAAAATATGCCATTCAAATCAAACACATATATTTGGAAGGTTAATTTCATATTCCCTAAATTCAGAGATTGTAAGGTATATTTCCCATTTATCTTCATTAAAGAAATGTTATTTCAAGAGACAAATCAATTCTGTGTTAAGAGAACTCATATCAAATATTTGTAACACAACAAAATTTATAAAATATTCCACACTTCTTTCTTGAACAATGGAAATATTATGAATTAACTGAAATATTTCTAACATCAATATATTCCAATCTTTTTACTTCTGCTTTTCTAACAAAGTCATTCATTTACTCTGTAACTTAATTTATTGTAAATATCACGAAAGCAAACTTAGCCATTAAAAATATGGACTAATTATTTTCTGTATGACTTTCTGGGTAAGAAAAGAATATAAATGAAACCAACCCGCCAAAAGCAAAACTGTCAAAGGACACAGAGAAAAACACATAAAACAAACTGTTTAGTTAAGAACACTTCCTAAGTATCCTTTAAAAAGTAACAATCACATCCTGCTTTCCCAGCCTAAACTTTTCCTTCAACTATTTTCTATACTAACTACTCACAAATGTTTTTTATTTCAATGAAGCCCAGAAAACTATGGAATATTATCTTTAACGTACTGGGGGGAGGGAAGTAAACTCATAATTCTATACTAAGTAACTATATTCCTCAATAAAAAGGACTAAAAAGGAGACAATGTCAGATAAAAGAAAACTAAGAAAAATTATCACTGCTGCTGCTAAGTTGCTTCAGTTGTGTCCGACTCTGTGCAACCCCATAGATGGCAGCCCTCCAGGCTCCCCCGTCCCTTGGATTCTCCAGGGAAGAATACTGGAGTGGGTTGCCATTTCCTTCTCCAATGCATGAAAGTGAAAAGTGAAAAGTGAAAGTGAAGTCACTCAGTCGTGTCCGACTCTTAGTGACCCCATGGACTGCAGCCCACCAGGCTCCTCCATCCATGGGATTTTCCATGCAAGAGTACTGGAGTGGGGTGCCATTGCCTTCTCGTAGTACTGGTGCTAAGGAAAGTTCTTTGGGAAGATAAATAATGAACACCAAATTAGACATGGATGTTCAGAACAGAATGAAACGGATTAAAACTGGTTAATATATAGGTAATTATGAAATATTTTCCTTAATTTTTTAAAATTTAAATTGGAGGCTAATTACAATATTGTATTGGTTTTGCCATACATCAACATGAATCCGCCATGGGTGTACACATGTTCCCCATCCTAAACACCCCTCCCACCTCCCTCTCTGTACCATCCCCTCTGGGTCGTCCCAGTGTACCAGCCCCAAGCATCCTGTACCCTACATCGAACCTGGACTGGTGATTCATTTCTTATATATTACATAATTCAATGCCATTCTCCCAAATCATCCCACCCTCTCCTTCTCCCACAGAGTCCAAAAGACTGTTCACTACATCTGTGTCTCTTTTGCTGTCTCGCATACAGGGTTATTGTTATCATCTTTCTAAATTCCATATATATGTGTTGGTATACTGTATTGGTGTTTTTCTTTCTGGCTTACTTCACTCTGTATAATCGGCTCCAGTTTCATCCACCTCATTAGAACTGATTCAAATGTATTCTTTTTAAAGGCTGAGTAATACTTCATTGTGTATATGTACCACAGCTTTCTTATCCATTCATCTGCTGTTGGACATCTAGGTTGCTTCCATGTCCTGTGATGAACATTGAGGTACACGTGTCTCTTTCAATTCTGGTTTCCTCGGTGTGTATGCCCAGCAGTGGGATTGCTGGGTCATAAAGCAGTTCTATTTCCAATTTTTTAAGGAATCGCCACACTGTTCTCCATAGCGGCTGTACTAGTTTGCATTCCCAACAACAGTGTAAAAGGGCTCCCTTTTCTCCACACCCTCTCCAGAATTTATTGCTTGTACACTTTTGGATCGTAGCCATTCTGACTGGTATGAAATGGTACCTCATTGTGGTTTTGACTTGCATTTCTCTGATAATGAGTGATGTTGAGCATCTTTTCTGTATGTCGTCTGTATGTTTTCTTCATAGAAATGTCTATTTAGTTTTTTGACTCACTTTTTGATTGGGTCATTTATTTTTCTGGAATTGAGCTGCAGGAGTTGCTTGTATATTTTTGAGATTAGTTGTTTGTCAGTTGCTTCATTTGCTATTATTTTCTCCCATTCAGAAGGCTGTCTTTTCACCTTGCTTATAGTCTCCTTTGTTGCACAGAAGCTTTTAATTAGGTCCCATTTATTTATTTTTGCTTTTATTTCCAACATTCTGGGAGGTGGGTCGTAGAGGATCCTGCTGTGGTTTATGTCGGAGAGTGTTTTGCCTATGTTCTCCTCTAGGAGTTTTATAGTTTCTGGTCTTACATTTAGATCTTTAATCCATTTGAGTTTATTTTTGTGTATGGTGTTAGAAAGTGTTCTAGCTTCATTCTGTTAAAAGTGGTTGACCAGTTTTCCCAGCACCACTTGTTAAAGAGATTGTCTTTAATTCATTGTATATTCTTGCCTCCTTTGTCAAAGATAAGGTGTCCATAGGTGCGTGGATTTATCTCTGGGCTTTCTATTTTGTTCCACTGATCTATATTTCTGTCTTTGTGCCAGTGCCATACTTTCTTGATGACTGTGGCTTTGTAGTAGAGCCTGAAGTCAGGCAGGTTGATTCCTCCAGTTCCATTCTTTTTTCTCAAGACTGCTTTGGCTATTCGAGGTTTTTTGTATTTCCATACAAATCGTGAAATTATTTGTTCTAGCTCTGTGAAAAACACCGTTGGTATCTTGATAGGGATTGCACTGAATCTATAGATTGCTTTGGGTAGTATACTCATTTTTACTATATTGAGTCTTCTGATCCATGAACATGGTATATTTCTCCATCTATTAGTGTTCTCTTTGATTTCTTTCACCAGTGTTTTATAGTTTTCTATATATGAAATATTTTTCCTCTTAAATTATTAAAAATAAATATACCTATTTAAAACAATTATTCCATTGTCCAATCACTTGTAGTATATATGGCAAGCCTAGCATATAAGGGGTAAAGACCAGGTAAATAAGTATGTATATTTCCAAGATTCTTCTTTTTATAGGAAATGATTTAATAGTCTTTTAAAAGGCTAAAACAAATATATACATATATAGTATTTCCTAGAAAAGCACTAAAGAAAAAGGTATAGCTAAAAAGGTAAAGGAAAAAGGAATTTTGAAAAAAAAATTAAAACGAAGGAAGAGAAGAAGAAACAGAAGAATAGAAAGCAGGAGATAGACACTGATAGAGAGTATACACTTAAAGAAACAATAAAAGATGTGGACACATTTAACAAAGAAACAATAAAAGAGGTGGACTTAAATCCATTTTTTTCAATAATTAAATGAACATTGAATAAACATTCCATTTTAATGATTAAAACATACTAAACAACTATACACCATCTAATGACAATATTTTATACATAAAGTTATAGGTTGAAAAGATAAAAAGATAACACTATCCTAACAGAAAGCAAAAGAAAGCTAGGGCAGTTATATTAATTTTCAAGAATGCAAACATCATGTCTGTTTATTACCAAAGATAGAGACATTTCAAAATACAAGAGGGTCAATTTATAAATAATTACAAAAGTTTGTATGACAAAAGTTACAAATTACCTGAAATGAAACTGACAGAAATAAAGGAGAGTAACAGACAAATCCAATCACAGTTGGTGACTTTAAACTCTACCTTTTCAGTAATTTACAGAATAAAGTACAATATCAATCACAGATGATATGAACAATACTATCAACCACTTAAACCCAATGGGCATTTATAACACACTACAGTCAACAACTTCAGAATAAATGTACTCTTTAAAAGTGTCTATGGCATATTCACCAAGATAAACCATGTACCAAGCCAAAGATATTTAAAATAACTCAGCTGATATAGAATATATTCACTGATCATAATGAAAATTAGAAATCCATACAATAAAATATCTTTGAAGAATAAAAGGAGTCATCACTGCAGATAGTGACTGCAGCCATGAAATTAAAAGATGCTTGTTCCTTGGAAGAAAACCTATGACCCACATAGACAGAATATTCAAAAGCAGAGACATTATGTTGCCAACAAAGGTCTGTCTAGTCAAAGCTATAGTTATTCCAGTAGTCACGTATGCATGTGAGAGTTGGACTATAATGAGAGCTGAGCACCAAAGAATTGATGCTTTTCAACTATGATGTTGANTGTTCCTTGGAAGAAAACCTATGACCCACATAGACAGAATATTCAAAAGCAGAGACATTATGTTGCCAACAAAGGTCTGTCTAGTCAAAGCTATAGTTATTCCAGTAGTCACGTATGCATGTGAGAGTTGGACTATAATGAGAGCTGAGCACCAAAGAATTGATGCTTTTCAACTATGATGTTGAAGAAGACTCTTGAGAATCCCTTGGACTGCAAGGAGATCAAACCAGTCCATCCTAAAGGAAATCAGTCCTGAATGTTCATTGGAAGGACTGATGCTGAAGCTGAAACTCCAAGACTTTGGCCACTTCATGCAAAGAACTGATTCATTTGAAAAGACCCTGATGCAGGAAAGACTGAAGGCAGGAAGAGAAGGGGATGATGAGGATGAGATGGTTGGATGGCATCACTGACTCAATGGACTGAGTTTGAGCAAGCTCTGGAAGTTGGTGATGGACAGGGAAGACTGGTGTACTGCAGTCCATGGGTCTGCAAAGAGTCAAACATGACTGAGCAACTAAACTGCTTATCCAAGGCTAAGATTAAATTATTAAGTACTTCACATTTCAAAAACAATATTAAAGCAATGGTAAAAGTTTTGGCTGAAAAGATCTAAAACTTTAGAAATTCAGAAGCAACAAGATGGTGACAAAGGAGGTACCTGAGCTCCCCTCCTCATACAGACACATAAAATGTACAGCTACACACAGAACAATTTACTCTGAAAGAGACTCAGAAACTTTCACAAAGTAGGAAAAATGAGGAAATACATCAAAACAGGTAGGAAAGGCTGTTTCCTTACACATTCTTGGCATCAACCCCACCCTCAGCATAGTGCCTTACCACCAGGAGAGAAGTCCCAACTTCTAGCTTCTCCCTGAAAACCAAAGGACTTATCTAGCAACAGTGGTGTTGGAGAAGGCTCTTGAGAGTCCCTTGGACTGCAAGGAGATCCAACCAGTCCATCCAAAAGGAAATCAGTCTCATGGGTTAAGACTCACAAGAGGAATAGATTCACAAAATCCCTTGCTCTAAAAACCAATAGAACTTGCGTAAATGAGACAAAACAGTATAGCAAACAAAGAAACAGTTCTTAACAAGCATGCAAGCATTCACCAAGGCTATCATCCTAGCTATCAGCACAGAGGAACAAACAAAATTGCGTATTTCAGTTTTCCCCTGAAAGAGTATCTGCTTGCTTTAAAGAGTGGGCTGCCATTTCCTTCTCCAGGGGATCTTGCCTAGAAAATCCCATGGACAGAAGAGTCTGGTAGGCTGCAGTACATGGGGTCACAAAGAGTCAGGCACGACTGAGTGACTAACACTAACACTTACTTTAACAGCTGCTGCCTGAAGGTTAGCCTTCTAACTTAGCAGGTACTAGGGGCTGGCTGTGATGCTCTCAGAGAACGTGGAAGTGGACACCGTTCCTCCCCACTCCACAGGGCTCTAAGTTCCTAGCATCTCCCTGGAAGGACCTTGTACACATGTCTATATCCAAGATTTTATAGTTTCTACTCAAGAAATAGGTCTTAAGATCATCAGTCATATAGTTAAAGGGGGTTCCATTCACAAATTCCACAGACTATAGAAAACAAAGCTGGCTTTCCCATAGGCTCAGTGCAAAAGCAGTAAGCAAAGTCCCTCGTCTCCCAACCTTTCCCTGAAAGGGTTTTATCTGCATACTGTTAATAGAAAGATACACTGCATTCTTGGATTAGAAGAATTAATATCATTAAAATGACCACAGTACTCAAGGCAATCTGCAGATATAATGCAATTCCTATCTAAATATCAATGGGATTTTTTTGGTAGAACTACAACAAATAATTTTAAAATTTATATGAGAAAAAAAAATCAACAAACAAACCCAAATAGTCAAAACAACGTGGTGGTGGTGGTTTAGTCACTCAGTCATGCCTGACTCTTTGTGAGCCCATGGACTGCAGCCCTTCAGGCTCCTCTGCCCATGAGGTTCTCCAGGCAAGAATACTGGAGTAGGGCACAGAAACAACATAGAGAGCCAAGAAAAATGAAGAGACACAGGAAAACATTTGAAATAAAGGAACAACAGAAACTAGAAACCAGTATTACTAACAATGAAGATAAGTGATTTTCCTGAGAGAGAGTTCAAAACGACAATCATAAAGATGCTTACCAAAAACAAAGAGAGAGATGTATGAGCAAAATAAGAATTTTAACTAACACAGGAAAATTTTTACAAGTACCACACAGATATCACAAAGCCAAAGAATACGACCAAACTAAAAAATGCAATAGGAGAGTTCAACAGTAGACTAGATCAAGTGAAAGGAAGAATCAGGAAAACTCAGAAGACAGTGAAGTGGAATTCATCCACTCAGATAAGACAAAAGAAAGAATTAAAAGTGAAAATAGCATTAAAGACTTATGGGATACTAGCTAACTATATGTGTTATAGAGGTCTCAGGTGTCACTAGTGGTAAAGAACCTGCCCACTCAATCCTTGGGTCAGGAAGATCCCCTGGAGAAGGAAATGGCAACCTACTCCAGTATTCTTGCCTGGAGAATCCCACGGACAAAGGAACTTGGGGGTCTATGGTCCACAGGGTCACAAAGAGTCAGACAAGGCTGAAGCGACTTAGCATGCACAGAGGTCTGAGAAGAATATAGAGAGAAAGGAGAACAAGTGCTATTCAAAGAAATAATGGCTGAAAACTTGCCTATCTAGGAAAAAAAGGCACATCCAGATTTAAGAATCCCAGAAAATAACTTCCACCCCCAAAAACAAAGGAAAAAATGAAAATTCAAAGGGATCATACCAAGACACATAATGAAATTGTCAAATGCTAAATATTAGGTGAGAATCTCAAAAGCAGCACGAGAAAACAAGTTATGTACAAGAGAAACCCCATATCACTGTCAGGAAATGTTTCAAGAGAAAATTTGAAAGGCAGAAGGGTATGGGGTAATACATTCCAATTGAGGAAAGGAAAAAACCACCAATAATACTCTATTCAGCAAATTACTTCCTCAGAATTAAATGGGAAATAAGGAGTTTTCCAGGCAAACAAAAGCTAAATGAGTTCATCACTACTAAATCAATCTTATAAGAAATGTTGAAGGGTGTTCTTCAAGCTGTAATGAAAGAATGTTAATTGGAAGGAAGACATACGAAAGTATTAACCTCACCAATAAAGATAAACATTCAGTTAAAATCAGATTACTCTTTTGTTGCAATGGTAATGGGTAAATCACTTTTAACTTTAGAATAAAGGTTAAAGAACAGAACATTAAAGTAACTATAAAAAATAATTTGTTATTGGATTCACAATGTAAAAAGATGTAAACTGTGACATCAAAAACATAACATGAAGGGGTAGGCATTTGAAGATATTATCAACTTAAAGTAAACTGTTGTACATAAAAGATATTTGATATAAACTTCATGGTTACTACAAAACAAAAGACTATACTAAATACACAAAAGATAAAGAGAAAGGAATCAAAGAATACTGTACCACAAAAAATTACCAAATCACAAAGAAACAGACCAAGACAGGGGGATAGGAACAAAAGAACTACAAAACAGCCAGAAAACAATTAACAAAATGGCAATAAGATGTCCAAACTTATGAACAATTATTTTCAATGTAAATAGACTAAAATTTCCCATCAAAAGCTAGGGGAGGGGACATTCCTGGCAGTCCATGGTTAAGACGCTATGCTTCCAATGTATGGGACACAGGCTCAATCCCTGGTTGGAGAACTAAGATCCCACATGCCTCAAGGCGTGGCCAAAAAAAACAAAAAACAAAAAAAACCTAGGTGTTACTGGGGTCTGTCCCTCAGGTGGTTGCCATGAAAATCTGGCTAGATGGATTTTAAAAAATACCCAACTACTTACAGCCTACAGGAGACTCACCTATGCTTTAAAGAACTTCCACAGAATGAAAACAAAGGGATAGAAAAATATATTTTATGCAAAAAAAAACCTAACAAAGAATAGCTTTACTCATATCATACAAAACAGACTTTAAGCCAAAAGCTGTAAGAAGAGAAAAATAAGGTCACTACATACAAGGTCAATGCATCAAGAGGATATAACAATTGCAAATATTTCGACCCCAACATAGGAACACCTAAATGTGTGAGTACATGCTCAGTCGCTCAGTTGTGTCCAACTCTTTGCGACCCCATGAACTATACCCATCAGACTCCTCTGTCCATGGATTTTCCAGGCAAAAATACTGGAGTGTGTTTTATTACCACTAGCACCATCTGGAAAGCATGTAAATACATAAAGCTAATACTAATAAATCTGAAGGGAAAATTACACAGCAATACAATAATAGCAATGAATTTCAATATCCCACTCTCAACAATGGATAGATATCCAGATGGAAATAATCACTAAAAAATAACATTAGACTTATACTAGACCTTACATATTAGGCCTTACCCAAGACTGGAAAAGCAAGTTTCATTCCAACTTCAAAGAAAGGCAATACCAAACAATGTTCAAACTACTGCACAATTGTGCTTATTTACATGTTAGCAAGAGAATGCTCAAAAATCCTTCAGCTAGGTTTCAGCAGTATGTGAACCAAGAACTTCCAGGTGTACAAGCTGAATTTAGAAAAGGCAGAAGAATCAGAGATCCAACTGTCAACATCCACTGGGTAACAGACAAAGCCAGCAGATTCTAAAAACATATCTACTTATGCTTCATTGACTATGTTGGAACCTTTGACTACGTGGATCACAACAAACAAGAATACCAGATCATCTTACCTATATGCAGGCTAAGAAGCAACACTTAGAATCAAATATGGAACAATGGGACTGGTTCAAAATTGGGAAAGGAGTATGTGAAGGCTGTACACCGTCACCCTGCTTATTTAACTTATACGGAGAGAATTTAATGCAAAATGCCAGGCTGGATGAACCAGAAGCTGGAATCAAGATGACGGGGAGCAATATCAACAACCTCAGATAGGCAGATGATACCACTCTAATGGTAGAAAGTGAAGAGGAACTACAGAGCCTCTTGATGAAAATGAAAGAGGGGACTGAAAAAGTTGGCTTAAAATTCAACATTGAAAATGCTAAGATAATGGCATCTGGTCCCATCACTTCATGCCAAATAGATGGGGGAAAAAGTGGAAACAGTGACAGACTTATTTTCTTGGGTCCAAAATCACTGCAGATGGTGACTGCAGCCATAAATTTAAAAGACACTTACTCCTTAGAAGAAAAGATATGACAAACCTAGACAGCATATTAAAAAGCAGAGACATCTCTTTGCTGACAAAGATTTACATAGTCAAATCTATGGTTTTTACAGAATTCATGTATGGATATGAGAGTTGGACCATAAGAAGGCTGAGCGCTGAGGAATTGATGTTTTTGAATTATGGTGCTGGAGGACTCTTAAGAATCCCTCGGACTGCAAGGAGATCAAACCAGTCAATTCTAAGGGAAATCAACCCTGAATAGTCCTTGGAAGGACTGATGCTGAAGCTCCAATACTTTGGCCACCTGATGCAAAGAGCCAACCATTGGAAAAGACCCTGATGTTAGGAAAGACTGAGGGAAGGAGAAGCGGGTGACAGAGGATGAGGTGGCTGGATGACATCAGTGACTCAATGGACATTAATTTGAGCAAACTCTGGGAGATAGTGAAGGACAGAGAACCCTGCCATGCTGCAGTTCATTGGGTTGCAAAGAGTCATACAGGAGTTAAAAACTGAACAGCACATTAGATCAGATGAACTTTAGTAGATATTTACAGAACATTCCTTTTAACAGTACTAGAATAAACATTCTTCTCAAAAATCCATAGACAATTATCTATGATAAATCATATGCAAGGTCAAAAACTAAGTCTTAATAATTAAAAATTAAATCATTTCAAGCATCTTTTCTGACCACAATGATATGAAATTACAAAATTGAAACTTAAAAATTCTTAAAATATATATTAAGTCATGTGCTCCAGAACAACTGTGAACAATTCAAAAGAGACATCAATAAAATCATGACACAAACACAATGGAAACATAATACACCAAAGCTGATGGAATGTAGCAAAAATAGTTCTAAGAAGGACACTTATTGTGATAAACACCTACATTAATGGAAAAAAAACATCTCAAACAAACTAACACTACACCTCAAGGTACAAAGGCCATACTAAAGGCCATAAAAGACAAGTCCACAGCAAACATCATACCCAACAGTGAAATGCTGAAATCTTTTCTTCTAAGATCAGGAATAACACATGGATGCCCATTGCTGAATTTTATTCATAATGAGTCAAGAATACACACCGTGTAAAGGACAGTCATGTCAGTAAATTGGGAATACTGGACAGTCACAGGTAATATACAAATATCAACTCTGGATGGATTAAAGACCTGAATATAAGATCTGAAATAATTCTCCTAGAATAAAACATGGAAGGTAGACTCCTTGGCAGTAATATTTTTTATTTGATACCCAAAGCAAATACAACAAAAGCAAAACTAAACAAAACAAGTGAGACTACATCTAACTAAAAGTTTCTGCTCAACAATGAAAAAAATCAACAAAGTCAAAGTCAACCTATAAAATGAGAGAAAATATTTGCAAATCACATATCCAATAAGGGGTTGATATTCCAAATATACATGGAAGTCACAGAACTGAAGAGCAAAAATATAATAATTTTAAAATGAAGGATACAAGCAGACATTTCTTTCAAAGAAGACATAATAAAAATAGCCAATGAGTATATAAAAAGGTGTTCCATATCTTTAATCATGAGGAAAATGCACAATCAAAAGCACAATGAGCTATCATACCACACCTATAAGGACAAAAAAGACAAGAAATAACAAAAAGTGGGCAAGGATAAAGAAAAAAGGGAATCCTTGTATTGATACTACTGGTAGGCATGTAAACTGGTACAACCAGCATGAAAAATAATACAGAGGTTCCTCAAGAAATTAAAAATGTAACTGTCATATCACCTAATAATCCCACTTTTGTGTATATAGCCAAAGGAAAAAAATCACATAAAATTTTACCTCAAAGAGTTATCTATGCTATGTTTATAGCATCATTATTCAAATAGCCAAGGTATGCAAACAACCTTAGTTGTTCAATGACATGGATGGATAAAGAAAACACAGGGTGTGTATGTATATATATGTATGTATATATAAACACATATTTGACGCAATATTACTGACCCTTATGAAAGAAGAAATTCTTGTCATTTGTTACAACATGCATGAACCTGGAGGACTAAGTGATAAAAGTAATATAAGCCAGTCAGAAAGTCAAATCAATCATGGTTTCATTCATATACGAAATCTGAAAGATAATAAAGTCAAACTCATAGAAACAGAATACAGTGGTTGTTGGGGACTTAGGGGTGGGAGAAATAGTGAGCACTGGTAAAATGTACAAACTTCCAATTGGAACAATAAAGTCTGAAAAGTTAATGTATAACATGCTGATTATAGCAGGCAACACCCTATTTATTGTACAATTAAAATTCACGAAGAGAGTAAAATTTAAATGCTCTCTCACAAACAAATACAAAAAATAAGTATGTTAGGTAATGGTGTTCTGATTAACTCAATGGGGGAATACTTTTATGTTGCATACCTATATAAAATCATATTAAATATCACTTACCATTTCTACTGTAAATTATAACTCCATAAAGTTGGGGAAAACCTTAGGAATATAGATTTCTTAAACAGTATCAAACAAAAGTAGTAGCAACTAGCTCAACTCATCCCTTATGATTCTACAGGCAACAGAGAGCACTTCCTGGTCCACTGACATCATTTCCCTACACATCGATAAACCTGAAGACAGACTTATACTCCTATCAGTGCTAGTGCTGCTCCTCTGTCTTTTCCTGCTGCTGCTGCTGCTGCTGCTAAGTCGCTTCGGTCGTCTCCGACTCTGTGCGACCCCAGAGATGGCAGCCCATCAGGCACCCCCATCCCTGGGATTCTCCAGGTAAGAACACTGGAGTGGGTTGCCATTTCCTTCTCCAGTGCATGAAAGTGAAGTCGCTCAGTCAGGTCCGACCCTCAGCGACCCCATGGACTGCAGCCCACCAGGCTCCTCAGTCCATGGGAGTTTCCAGGCAAGAGTACTGGAGTAGGTTGTTGCCATTGCCTTCTCCCTGTCCTTTCCTACTCAAATTCAAAAGGGTTAACAAAGTGAAGTCATGGTTAACTGAAATTTATGCAGCATTCACATGGAACCAACATAGGAGGGAGGATCCAGAGTGTTCCCTTTTCTAATTTCCCCAATTTGGCTATTTTTATGGGTTTTGCTATTACTTATTTCAAAATAGATTGAAAGAGTTACTATCTGTATGCCTACATCTCAAAAAAAATCATTAAATTCTATGTTCTCTCAACACTGTCAAACACAAGAGATTGCCAAATAACTCAAATAGGATCACGTCTATCTAAAATAACACTATCACTTCTTTACTGTTATATATTCTCTCATTTTTGCGACTTCTTTCACTCATTCCTTCATAAATGTGTCTATTTCACAAACCAATGAAACTCTTATTTTCCGACATTGCAGGATAAGACAAGGTGATAAAAAAAAAAAAATCCCTGTCAAGTAGGAGCTCATTATATACATTTCAGGAAAAAGAGACAGCATAAGACATAAATCAGAATTGGTACATGTACTGATAAGGATACAATTACAAATTTATCATATATGAAACAAATCGCCAGTCCAGGTTCGATGCATGATACTGGATGCTTGGGGCTGGTGCACTGAGACAACCCAGAGGGATGGTACGGGGAGGGAGGAGGGAGGGGGATTCCGGATGGGGAACACATGTATACCTGTGGCAGATTCATGTTGATGTGTGGCAAAACCAATATAATATTGTAAAGCAATTAACTTCCAATTAAAATAAATAAATTTATTTTTTAAAAAAAGAATAAATTGGGGAACTAAAGCAAATAGGACTCAATACATGCAGCTATTTACATTAAGGCACACTGAACAATCCTGAGATACTTCAGATCTGAGAACAGTGTTCTCATGCCCAACTTAACATTTTATCCTGATCCATTCTCATACTCTCTCCAAACAGCATTTTATCCACTAAGAGAAGGGGATATAGGTAGGAATTATGAATTCACATTATAAATGTCAGTAACTATGCATCAACTAGACAATTTAACAAGACTCTGACTGAAGCTATCACTACTATTGCCATTTCAAAGTGAATCAACCGCAATACTTTTTCTGAAGGTAATAAGGTCAGAAGAATTCTTAAACTTACTCAGAACAGCTGATTAAGTCAAAAGGAAAGTAAGAGGAGGAAGGAAATCTCCTGTTTCGGTGTCCTTCTAGAAATCAACAGTCTCTGACAATTTGGTCAGATCACTGCTAACAGGGCATTTTCCCCATCTTCACAATCACCATAAAGGTGAATTTTCTTATTCTTTTGGACTCTGTGAACCTAGCAGTAATGTGGCAAAAAGCTCACATACAATCCCCATTTTCTTTTCTTTATTATCTTTCTTGGTCTTTAATTTCATTTAAGACAAAGATTTTTCTTCCCTGCCTATCAATAGTCTGTATACATTTGTTCAGCACTCCTCAAATTTCAACACTAAACAAATGAACCGGGTCACAAAGATGAATATAACTATCATACTTGGAGAAAACACCCATACACTTCATGGCATACAGATACAAAAGTGAAGGACTTTTTAAAGTTAGGAAGTTCAAAGACATAAATATAAATATTAAAGTTCTCACTGAAATCAGCCATATAGACTGTACTGTATTGTTCCTTTTCATGATTGACAACCATCAATAACAGACTACATGCTACAATTTACTCTTAGTATTGATCTGTTCACAGTCCCCCCTCAAGACCAGCTTCTCACTTTCAAGGAAACTGTAAAATTATAAAAGTTTATATTACACAGAAAATGAACATTTTTAGGGATATTACATACTGCTTAAAAGGAGCAATATTACAAAATATGTTGATCCTATCTAGAGGAAAAAGTCTACTATCTATAAAGCTTACTCTTTGGAAGATTTGGATTGTTTTTGTTTAAAAGAACATGGTAGGAAAAAAACAGGATACCTCTTGGTACATGCTACAGAAGCAGAAAGGAAAAAAATAAAAGGCTGCATTATACTACTCCACAACAATGAATGGGGATTTATAACTCAACCTGCAATTTTCAACATAAAGTCTAATTCAACAGATGCTAGATTACATAATATTAAATCTGTACTTATGCATTCCAACTCAGGATAAGATACAATATCTATGATTTCCTCATCCATCACTATCATACTCCCAAAAACATTCTCAAAGAGCTGCCTCATGTGGGGTTCTCTCTAAACTCTTACTTTCCTTGCCCTTTAAGTGACTGGCTAAATCATCAAACTTTCATTCATCCAAGCATGAAAGTACTTTAAACACCACAGTTACAATTATACACCTTATATGGTAGACTCTATGAGATAACAAATGGAAAGTAAAATACTAATAGGAAAACATCCCTGTCAAAAGGAGCTCATTATTTCTAGTCTATTTAAGCAGACACAACAATAAAACAATATCTAGTAAATGAAATGTTAAGAGACCTAATAAAGCACGCTGTGTATTAAATAGTAGCAATTTAGACAGTTTGGGCCAAAAAATTCCAGACTCATTTCTAAACCACTAGTTAGTAATACAATAAATTTCTGGAAATATTCCAGATTCAATTGGGAAAGATCATCATCCACAGTCCTGTCTGTTCGACGGTAATGATGTTACTAACACTTACTATCCTACAGGACAGGAGTCCTCAACCTCTGAATTAGTACTTCCTGTCAGATTGGCATCAACATTAGATTAGAAATAAAGTGTACAATAAATGTAAAGCACTGGAAATCATCCTGAAACCGTCCCTCCAATCCTGGTCCATGGAAAAACTGTCTGCCATGAATAGGTCCCTGGTGCCAAAAAGGCTGGGGACTGCTGCTCTAGAACTATCATTTAAAATGTGGGTTCAGGACACCTTAACCTTGGCCTTGTCGCTTTCTCCTTCAAAATTCTACCTTCTCTACATCCCATCTGACTTTGCTTCCTTGATGCCTAGCACCATCTTTTATTCACTTGGCCCCTTATCCATTATTCCTTTTTCCAACAGTCTTTTCTCAGTATTTCACAGAAGTCAAAATCTCTGAAACTATTGCACAGCCTTGCCTTGATGAGATATTCTTCCATGGCCAAAGGATACAGGAACAGATAGACACAAGTGGAACTGCAAGCATACAGTTGCATGAAGGTTATTATGGTAATACTGATGGCTTGTAACGAAGATAATCAGTTCTATGTGTATATAATGTGGAATTCTGAAGGGATCTCAGCCTATACAACCGACATGCATCCTTACTTTATCATGATTCAAGCAACCAATTCACAAGATATAAGCATGTGTCTGTACCAGACTGACACTGGTACTAGAGGGCAAATTGTTGACTCAGAGGGATCCTTTGAATTGGCCTTGACAATATTAAAATACTATTTACCTTTCCCTTTCCATATAGCACTTTTAGTAAAAATCAGTGATCTTCTCTTACCTCATTTCCAAACTTAATTGTGCCTTTCAGTGCCATACAAAGCTAACTGCTATCCCTGGTATTCCTTCTACAAATTCAATCTTTGTTTTTCTTCATGGACAATACAATCTTTTGGTCTTCAATGACTCTAGCCACTGTTGACAATCTCCTTTATTGGATGGCCCTCATTAACTCAACATCTAAATGCTAGCGCATACAAGGCACAGTCTTCAGGTGAATACATTCCTATTCTTACATATACTTGATGACTTGATCTCCTCCTTCCCTGTGGCCATAAGTAACAATCTTGTATTGATTAATCCAAAGTAACATCTCAATCCCCAATTCCCCCCTAAGCCCCAGAGTACTATTTCTACCACAAAAACCAATACCTTAATCTGTGGGAATAATATGAATATAAGGCTGTCAAAATGTATCTCTTTCTTATGCATTCAAGAAACCCAATATTCTCTAGAATAGTAAATGGTATGCACTCAGGTGCTAAGGCACTGATCTTATTTCTCCTATTTGAATTCTCCTCTGATCCCACCCAGAATCATTCAATATTTTACCAGCACTTTCAAAACACATCCTAAATCTCAGTACTTCACAATACTTCCATGTCAACAAGCCTAGCACACCACCTTTCATGTGATTATTGAAATAACCATGTAATTTGCTTTATTTCCACTTTTTTACCACAGTGATCTTCATGCTACCTACCATGCTTGAATACATAAAAATACAGAAAACTTAAGTACTGTAGAAGTCAAAATTTTAAAAGTCTGAAAGACAAAAGCAGTTAGCATTAACTATTACTAAAATACAGCTACTGAACCATGCAATGACTCTTGCCTCAAGGACTATGTGAAAACATTCTATCTTGAAAAATGCTAAATAAGGCATTATGGGAAGAGATTTTTAGAGTCTACAATTCTTGAAAATATTAAGACTTAATTATGGAAAAATTTTAAATAAAGACAACAGGATTTGTTTTCTAATCCTATATGATGAATTCCCAAGGATATTTTAAATGGCCAAATAAACGTGGAGGCAGTATCGTCAACCAATTATATAGTTTGCCTTGAAATTAACTTAAGTGTCCTATGTTTGTTAAACCAAATACCCCAAGAATCACAGTCATGGAATTCTGCATAAATGATTTATCAAAGAGTAGTAAAAGTCAAGAGATATGGAGAGTTGAGAGGCTATGATCTTCTCCTTGAACTTTTCCTAGGACTAACTCATTCTGCTCTGTATGAGAGGAAGAGGCTCCACTGTGATTGGAGACTCCGACTAATTGCTGGGCCTCTTTTTAATGAGGAGTCCCTGTGTGCTATGGTCACCCATGTGTTTACTCTTCTTTGTATCTTCATTCCATGTTTTCAAGCAGCTACCTTGAAAAGTACCGTTCCTCATAAAAAAGAGCCAGCCATGTTGCATCCCTGCCCTCTTCTCCAAGGTAAGAACATTGCATTTACTTTTAAATCAGAGAGACTGAATTCTCTTTGGGACTACTCTTCATTTCTTCATGTATTAAAAAGTGTTTGGTAGCACAGCTAACATCCCAGAGAATAATTAAATAGTAAAATGCTTTCCTGTTATCATTTCCTATTTAATTTTTAAAAACTCCCTTCATTCTATGGAAATTTTAAGGTTTTGCTAGATTTAGGCTGAATTTATGAATTTGGTAAAAAAAAAAAATGGAAGAGGATGTTTTAGTCAGGCAGATTTCAAATTTTCCATGATACTCTTGCTATAGGTTTGAAAGCCCCATATTTATATTAAAATAATAAAATGTCCTTAGTCCCTGGACTGTCTTCAATTGTTTCTCCTTCTTTAGGTGACAATTTTCTTTAATGGTAATTCATTTACCTGTTAATTTTGCACATTCTTTTAGCTCATACTTCATTTGTTTACAATCAGTAATTTGGCTTCCCTTCCATATTCCCCTTTAAAGCACATTAAGGACATTTACTGAGCCTCCGCTACAAGACTGTCATCAGAGACTAAGTACAAAGTTAGAAACAGAGAGCAGGGAATACTCATGTCACCATTTTAACCAATGCCTTAGGTCATGATACCTCTGTAAATATACTGCATTGGTCTACAATTTATAAATCGGTATGACATTTCCATTCCTGACTTGTGCCTCAGCACCGAAGAATCACATTTTGAAACTCATCATATTCAGGATGATTAAGAACATTTCATTAATTCAACCAGGCCATTTTTCAAAACTCAGAATATTTTTATTCTGGCATCAAAATTTGGAATTATGACTGGTAGATTGCTTATAGTTCCTTGGTTACTTACAGAGAGCATAGAATTTAGCAACATACAGATTTTAGCCAACATAATCACTGCAGCAATCTATACACAGTACCACAGAGGACTGGAGTTCACTTGCCATCAGGCTCAGACACTAGATTAGCTTATGGAAGACTAACAAAGCAAACAAAAGTAGGGAAGAACCCTAGCAATGTACCATCTATATGCAATATTGATCAATAGAAAATCTGAACCTGGACTCCTCAGTCAGTTCAAGAAAACAGGTGAACATCTTGAATGTAACATAGGATCCTTTCCTAGGTCCTCGAAGGTGGAGAAATTACAGAAACATTTTAGAAATGGTGAAATCTGAATATAGACTGTGTCTTAGGGTAATATATTTGTACTACTGATCAATTTCATGATTTCGAGAAACGTACCAAGGTTAATTTAAAAGGATGCCCTGGATCTTACAAAGTGAATACTGAAGTATTTGGGGTTATTTAGACATATCTGGAACTTACTCATAAGGGATTCTTAATATAACAACAACGATTGGGCAGGTAGAAACTTAAAGAAACAGGGAAGGAGAGATGGAGATGAAGGGAGGAAAAACTAGAAAAAGAACAAAACAATGTAGAAAAAATCTAGGTGAAGTGTATATGGAGGTTCTTTATAGATCTCTGCAATTCTAACTGTAAAATTATTTCAAAAATAAATTCAGAAAAAATAAACACTGGTATAAAATATACTTAGGAAGTTTGTGAACCCCCATGAAGCACTACATTTGGAAGAGGTCAATGGTTTCTACCTCTGACAACTCTTGTGAATAGAGTTGTCACTATTAGTTTTTTTAATTCGTGGCCACTTACTATTTACATTTAAGTTAAAAATACTATTTTCACCTATTAGATTGGCTAAAATGTTAAAGGACTGATAATATCCACCATGTTCAGTTTTTATGGAAATTAGCACTACCATTTCTCCATTTATGTCTGCTGTCCTAGAAAACATTTCANCTTGTGAATAGAGTTGTCACTATTAGTTTTTTTAATTCGTGGCCACTTACTATTTACATTTAAGTTAAAAATACTATTTTCACCTATTAGATTGGCTAAAATGTTAAAGGACTGATAATATCCACCATGTTCAGTTTTTATGGAAATTAGCACTACCATTTCTCCATTTATGTCTGCTGTCCTAGGAAACATTTCAGGAGCAAATTTACAGTATCTATTAAAACTAAAATATGCAGAATTGATGGTCCAACAATTCCACATCTAAAAATCTATCACAGAATTAGACCAATTTTTCTATATAAAATTATATACATGACAGAATTATATGCAACAATAAAAACAAAGTTCCAAATAAAGAAATGGAAAATTAATTATAATATGTACTTATATAGCCAGTGGAAACTCTGCAGATAAGCTCTGTTTATTGGTTTGGAAAATTTCTGCAAAATATTAAAGAAAAAATAAAGTTGTAAAACAACAAATATCATAATGATGGCATACTTGTAAAATAAACTCAACATAAATAGACAAATTAATGACCTCTATACCACAGTCAACTCTTATCACTCTTAGAAAGTAGGAATGTAGGATGAAGGATAAATGACTACAGTCTAAGTTGTTTAATAACCCTTCATTCTTGGATGCCCAGTTTCAACACACTAGGTATCAGGCTTCTACAGTGAGAGAGGCTGGGTAATGTGGTTAGTAGTTCCCTGATAAGACAGTGCATCTGATGTTCCAGAAGTAGAAAAAACTTTCCATAAACACACCTATCTATATGAAGCTCACTTAGGGGAACATCAGAGTGATGTGGACTTAAAGGAAAACCTCATGTGTGTTTTTTCTAGTCCAGTCTCAAAGAAAATGTCAGTATAGCCAAGAGAATTATGGAACTATTTTTCTACAAGTTTGCATTATCATGGCTCAAAATGTCAACACAAGGATCTGGCTCTCCTTACACAACCAGAGTTGCGATGGGATCAAGATCTTAAATTCATGTATGGGAAAGATGACAACTATAATCAAGAATCAGATCCTGTTCTAGATGAGACCTAGTAGATTCAATAAAGAAGAAAACTGGTGAGGTTTAGAAACATGGTAATGATAACACTGTACGTGAGACAGCAAAAGAGACACAGATGTATAGAATGGACTTTTGGACTCTGAGGGAGAGGGATAGGGTGGGATGATTTGGGAGAATGGCACTGAAACATGTATACTATCATGTAAGAAACAAATCACCAGTCTATGTTCAATACAGGATACAGAATGCTTGGGGCTGGAACACAGGGATGATCCAGAGACAGGATATGGGGTGGGCGGTGGGAGGGGGCTCAGGATTGGGAACTCATGTACACCCGTGGTGGATTCATGTCAATGTATGGCAAAACCAATACAGTAATGTAAAGTAAAATAAAAAATAAAAATTAAAAAAAAATAAAATGACTGAAAAAAAGAAAACTGGAGAGGTCTACTGCAGATAATACAAATATTTTAACAAGAACTTGTTTGGGACCCCGCTAAAAACTGTGAGCTTCTGATTCAAATAAGGAATAAGGTATCTTATAAATGATACCAAAACTGGCACATGGGAGGCACTAGGCTCCTGAGAAAGCCTAGCTATCACCTGAGACAAGAATAAGGTGTCCATAGGGTTGCATTTACATTTATCAGACACAAATCTCACATTTGTAAAGTAAAACATGGATTAAAAAAATCCAACGATGTAAATACAACAATAAAGAAAAACACAAGATAAATTCAGAGCACAGAGAAGTACAAACAACATTTCAGGCAATTACTTCTCAAAAGCATGCCAATTCTATTCCTGAGTATACATATATAAAAGTTGTACTCTTTGGGATACAAAGATGCAATAATGTCCAAAAGGGGGAAATAATGACAACATTTGAGTGCTGTGGATGGAACCACTGCAGAAGATATCTATGATCCTCTTGTCCACATGTTCACCACCTGGGAGAGTACAGAGGGAGAGATTGCAAATGAAAATAAACATCAGGTTATCACACAGCCAGGCCTCATGACAGATGGGTATCATCTTGATGTCAAGATTTAGCTGGTACTACATGGAAAACAACTCCCATCATCCTAACTACAAAAACCTATCTCCTGGCTACAAACACCAGGTATAAGTACAAAAATGATGAAACTGTGATTTTCTTTCCTCAGCTCATTTACTCAGACCCTGGTACCCATCTTGTATTCAGAATTATTTCCATGCCTTTCAACCATACATGTATTCTTTGAAATATCATTTCCAATGTAACTTCTTACTGCTAATTTATAGACCAGTTCAGAGTTAAAAATAAAAAGACAATAGCACAAACAAAAGGTAATAATGTGCTCTATGAATTCCTTAGTATTTCATGGAAATCTCTCCAAAATCAAAACTCATTATCACAATATCCACATTCTCCCTGCTAGTGCAACTTCTGATGGTCATAACTGCAAGAAAATGCTTTGTATTTTAACTAGTGACTTCATTGTGTTTTTTACTAACAAAAGACAACTCAAAAATCTGACGTTAAACTCAAAAAATCACAAAGCTCACTCACCTAGAGCCAGACATCCTGGAATGTGAAGTCAAGTGTGCCTTAGAAAGCATCACTACCAACAAAGCTAGTGGAGGTGATGGAATTCCAGTTGGGCTATTTGAAATCCTGAAAGATGATGCTGTGAAAGTGCTACACTCAATATGCCCACCAATTCTGAAAACTCAGCAGTTCCCAAAGGACTAGAAAAGGTCAGTTTTCATTCTAACTGCAAAGAAAGGCAATGCCAAAGAATACTCTAACTACTGCACAATTGCACTCACTTAACACACTAGTAAAGTAATGCTTAAAATTCTCCAAGCCAGGCTTCAGCAACACATGAACTGTGAACTTCCAGATGNCAGTCCACATGCCTGGTTACAATTCTCTCCAATATCACCCTTTAAATTTGAGCCTTCTCAGCTTGTTTTTCTCATCTACAGGGAGTGTCTATTGCAATACAATAATGAGGAATTGCCATACATTATGAAGACTGTTTTTTGGTTTTATGGAAGATGGTGGCAGAATCAAAGGTATCAGTTTTCCTATGTAGTCATCACTTGAGAGGGCACACTGGGGAAAAAAATGGGTAAAGGTTAGTAGCATACTTCATTTCATTGCATAAAATGAAATGCCATAAATAGCTCTTCTAATATGAAAAAACAAGTGAATCAAAATTTGCTTTGGAATTCTTTTAACAATGAGAAAGCCAGGTATTGGTATTATTATATCTTTCTTCTTATATCTTATGAACTGATCCTTTGAACTTTCTCCTCACATTGTCTGTCTCCTTTACATTACTTTCATCTCCAGCTCACTCACTCATGATATCATGCAAATCTACATGGCTTTCTGTATCAGAAACATACCAATACCTAAATATTCCAATGAAAATAACCAAGAAACTTAGTCCATTTGATAAGAAAAATAGTAACTATATTAAAGATATAGAGGCTACAAAGGAACTTAGGAAAACATTTAGTTTCTAATGCATTATAGGCCCCATCAAAACTGCTGAGCAGTTACCTCTGAAAAAAACATTAATCTTCTTTTAGAAAAGTTGAAAGAAAGTGAAAGGACAATGGCTCTGTCATGTCCGACTCTGTGACTCCATGGACTATACAGTCCATGGAATTCTCCAGGCCAGAATACTGGAGAGGGTAGCCTCTCTCTCTCCAGAGGATCTTCCCAACTCAGGTATCAAACCCAGGTGTCCTGCAATGCAGGTGGATTTTTTACCAGCTGAGCCACAAGGGAAAGCCAAGAATACTGGAGGGGGTAACCTATCCCTTCTCCAGTGGATCTTCTTTACCAACTGAGCTATGAGGGAAGCCTGTTATCTTCTCTTTAGTTATGATATATCCCTGAAGAAAAGGAAACATTTTCTGAATAAAACCTTTACTTTCAAGATTATCCCATGGACAGCAGGTGGGCAATAAGGCTCTCTGAGTAAGAATGTTTAAGGAATTTGTCAGTATTCAGTTCTTGCCAGCACATCCCAAGAAGTAATCCTACAGCAAAGTAGAATGGGAAATGAAGGAAAAGCTCCTAGTGTCAAGGGCAGGAATTCAGCATCTGTTACATTACTCATTTCATCAACAGCTGTCCCCTCTCATTCTTCCTATAGTTCCACAGCTTCAGGAGTTCTAAGATTCTACATTTCGGTATCTACACAATGGACCTGAATCTTTTGTATTTTGCATTTCCAAAGTGACTTAATCCAAAAATCATGGGTTGTTTTTTTTTTCTATTTTTTTATCTTTTGCCTGAATAACTCCCCAAATCACAAAACAGTTCAGTATGACTTTATGTCAGGCAATGAGTAAGATATTTGCCAAAAATTATCTACAGAAGATTCTGAGTGTGAGAAAAGTGGAATTCTGAACATCAAGGACCCCTTCAAAAACAATACAAAAAACTACTAAAGCTCCACATCTGTACTCTTAACCTATTGTACTATCTTCAATTTGGTCTTACAAGCTATCTGTGCCTGTACTAAGTCACCTTGGCACTATCCCACCACACTATGAAATTCTGGTTGGCCATCAAGGTTGCTGCTGCTGCTAAGTTGCTTCNACAATACAAAAAACTACTAAAGCTCCACATCTGTACTCTTAACCTATTGTACTATCTTCAATTTGGTCTTACAAGCTATCTGTGCCTGTACTAAGTCACCTTGGCACTATCCCACCACACTATGAAATTCTGGTTGGCCATCAAGGTTGCTGCTGCTGCTAAGTTGCTTCAGTTGTGTCTGACTCTGTGCGACCCCAGACGGCAGCTCACCAGGCCCCTTCCCTGGGGTTCTCCAGGCAGGAACACTGGAGTGGGTTGCCATTTCCTTCTCCAATGGAGGAAAGTGAAAAGTGCTGTCCGTCTCTTAGCAACCCAATGGACTGCAGCCTTCCAGACTCCTCTGTCCATGGGATTTTCCAGGCAAGAGTATTGCAGTGGGTTGTCAATACCTTCTCCATGACAAGGTCAGCCAACAGAATATGGCAGAAATGATGTTACATGATCTCTGAAACTAAATCAAAAAAGGCCATGCCACTTCACTTATTTTTATGATTCAAGTGAGAACCTGTGTGATGGTTAAAAGCCTTCTAGCTAAGCCCAACCTTCCAAGTCATCTAAAACCAGTGCCAGATGTGAGTGAAGAAGTATCCAGAAGACTCTAGGGGTTTGAATCACTCTCAACCATTGAACTGGGTCTTCCCAGTTGATTCCACATACATTCTGGCACTCTCAGAAATCTTCACCCACAGATTTTGTAGAAATAGCACAATCATGTATAATTATATATTACCAAGTTTAGGACTGTGTAGATCACAATAAACTGTGGAAAATTCTGAGAGAGATGGGAATACCAGACCACCTGACCTGCCTCTTGAGAAATCTGTATGCAGGTCAGGAAGCAACAGTTAGAACTGGACA
>SJYA01002572.1:0-75645 GCA_006410615.1 Neotragus moschatus | reverse complement strand
GAGGAGAAGGGGATGGCAGAGGCTGAGATGGCTGGATGGCATCACTGACTCGATGGGCATGAGTCTGAATGAACAGGAGTTGGTGATGGACAGGGAGGCCTGGCGTGCTGTGATTTATTGGGTCACAAAGAGTCAGACACAACTGAGCGACTGAACTGAAGTTTAGGATAATTTGTTACCTATATGTTTTCTGAACAATAAATACTAGCTGCCACCAAAATTCCATCAAACGTAAGACAAGTAGAATATCAGTTCCTGTCTAACCAAAGTGCGCTGCCTTCAATCAAATGAGCACTCAGACTGCCCTTACAATCACTATCACCAAGGGGTTTTCCTGAGCCCAGAGATGGGAGTGAAGAAAACCTGGAATGAGCAATAATGCAACTGGTCTGGTAAAAACAATAATTGAGAATAAAACAAAGATGACAAAGTATCTTTTCCTGAACTACTACCTACCTAAAGGGAAAAAGAAGAAACATAATAAGGTAAAACACATAGCATTCTGACCAAACACTGAAGCAGCAGGTTAAGTGGAGGCTAATGTTGAACTAACACTTAGAAACAGTTCTTCATTAATCAATCCTGTAGCTGATTCAACTCTCTAACTTCAACGTGACTTTACTACCACTATTATTCTATATTAGCACCTTTCTTAGGCTGCCATGAACCTCTACCATTATCTCACCACCAAACTACACATGCAAAAATAGCTGGTCTATTCCCTAATTTATAATTAGTAAAATATTGATCATTTGTTTTGCAATATTAGTTATGTTATCATGTTTGGTGTTAAGTAAATTAATTGAAGGCAGGCCATCACCTATATTATTCATGGACTCCATCTTTAACACAATTATATTTTTAAGTAACTGGCTTACTTACTGGTTCTCAGGAATATCTGTTAATTCCAAGCTGCACAAGAACAAAGTCTGCACGAGTGTTATTTTCCTGAGCCTAGCCAAAATCTTGTCCTAATAGAGCATTTCTTGATCCAGAACCGTCTTACTTGCGGTTTAAAGTTGAGATTTATAAATTAAGGAACTCCATTGGAAGAATGTTCCTGATGATGTCAGATATCCTCAGATTATCTGCATGTTGTTTTTCTTTCAGCATATTTACCTGAGAAGCAAGTATACAATAAAGCCAAGGTCAGATACAAATAAAACTCCAGGAGACACTGATTATGATAACTTTAAAAGTAACAGGAAAAGTGAATGCAAATTAAAAACCTAGCAGATATGACTGGCCCAAACAGAATTTTATTTTTAACTTACACCTTCTCAGAGTACTTTCAGCATGAATGTTGAGACTACTGAAATTTTTCATACCAATTCTGAATAATCTAGAAAGCCATAAAAACTTATGATCAATCCATTCAACAGACTCAAACTACTGTAAAAAAAAATAATCCATTCTCCAATTAAGCCCATTAATTAAGAGTAATTCCCAAGCTATTCCAAGAGACTTCCCTTCAACAATTAGCCACAAATATGGCACTATCTTATAAAATTACCCTTTACAGAAACTTTCAATGACTACTTTTATCATTCATGTATTTGTCAACCCAAATATAATTGCATAGCACCTACCTGAAATCCCATCTTCTCCCTTCTTTCCGAGGGTAATCAAATACTCTTTAATTCACTGTTTAAAACTCTCTGTCGCACTAGTATCTAAGTCGCACGCTCTTCATGATCACTCAAAAACTATGCGTAACAGTCACTGGGAATACAAAGTTGGATACAACAGCCCAACACTCCCAAAATGTCAAAAAGTAAGGATGAAGACAAGCACAAATTGGCTGTATCTTTTAAGTTTCTTCACCTGTTAGATGTTGCTTTCGAAATATATTTAAAAATTTAAAGGCAGTANTCACTCAAAAACTATGCGTAACAGTCACTGGGAATACAAAGTTGGATACAACAGCCCAACACTCCCAAAATGTCAAAAAGTAAGGATGAAGACAAGCACAAATTGGCTGTATCTTTTAAGTTTCTTCACCTGTTAGATGTTGCTTTCGAAATATATTTAAAAATTTAAAGGCAGTAAATAGCAGCTGTCCCTTTGTTCCTGGAATGTTTATATAGTAATGTTAAATTTTTGCTATGATTTTCCAGGTAATTTTCTATTCCATAATTCACATTTTCACTTTTACACTGTCATGTAGCAACATGTTTTAGTACTAAACTTACACATGTGCAAAAGTTTCAAAAAGAATGCTAAAATATCACCATTATAGTTAACATTACTGAGTAAGCATTATTTAACTCTATTATGTCAGAATAAACCCATTCCTTAGGAATAGTAACCATTAGTATTTCAAATAGAAAAAACAGAGGCATATGGACATATCTCAGCATACACATTTAGTTGTTATCTGTTCAAAAATGACAATTAAAGGAATCAACTTAAAACATTCAATATCAGAATATTTTTTCAGTGTTTGAATGACAGTCATACAAATAAGCTATCCTTACAATTCTTCTTTTAATGATGTATATTTCAGACATTCAAATAATTTTACAATCTCTAACATATTTTCTTCTTTATGAATTTGAGAACAGGTAAAATCCCATCAGTAAGTTTTATCATTTCAAAAGTTTTACATATTCAAATTTTGATTGTCATTGCCAAACTGCTACAAAAAATAAGATATACAAATGATATCTCTAACAAATTTTTAATTATTTACATTATAGGCAACTGAGAATACTCCTGACATTAGTTACTGGTTATAATGTACAAATTTAACTACCCACCAGAAAACTTTCAAAAGCTCTCAGAAAAAAAACCTCAAAATCACAGAAATTCTGTTCTCACAGTATATATGGAAACATTAACATTCATTTAGATATAAATGAAGCAGGTTTCTACACATTTAAGTTTATAACTGAAATTCCATCTCCATTTTTTTCCTGAAAAAAAGTAAAGCACTGAATATGTTTAAAAAGAGATTATCCTATTTCCCTAAAACTAATTTTACACATGTATGTGTATATACATTTACAGTATGTTTGTATACGAATATAAAATCTCAACCAGTATGTTTATACAGTATAGCAAAATAACCATTAGTTTATATTAACTATGAAAATAGCTATGACTTACATGCCAATTCCCTTTTAATGTCTTCCTTTCTTCCTAAAGATAAAAATAAAATCCTTTGGTCATTTTTCTTTGTTAAAAGTATACAATCTAATCTTTTTCTGTGAGAATGTAAGTATCTAAAAATATGGAGACAATCTAGGTATCCCTATGCCCAAAAACTCACTGCATAAACACCAACTGTCACGATAGACCCAAGATGGAAGAGCAGATAGTGAGGCTCTCATCTTCTCCTCTGAACTCCAAAATTACAACTCGCTACTGGACAACCACTGACAGGAGAATGAAGGACCCCACCAAAAAAGGAAACTCTACATCCAAGGGCAAAAGAGAAGCTCCAGCAAGATGGCTGGAGGGGTGAAATTGTGTTTAGAGTCAAACCCCATACCCGCCAGATGCTCGAAGGGCTTAAACAAAACCTTGGGCTCACCAGGGATGCCAAAGAGTCTGAGCCAGACCTGCATTTGAGTTTTGAGTGTCTCCTGTGGAGGCATGGATCAGCAGGGGCTTACCGCTGGGGCAGGGGCTCTGGACGCAGCAGGCCTGGGTATAGCATAAGCACTCGTGGAGGAGGTCACTATTAACCCCACAACAGAGCCGCCAGAACTTACACAGGACTGGAAAAACAGACGCTTGGGAGGGCACAAAGAAAACCTTGTGTGCACCAGGACCCAAGAGAAACGAGCAGTGGCCCCAGAAGAGACTGACTCAGACTTGCTGGTGAGTGTCCAGGAGTCTCCGGTGGATGCCTGGGTTGACAGTGGCCTGCTACAGGGTTGGGGCACTGAGTAAAGCAGTGTGCGCACAGGAACTTTTGAAGGAGGTGATTACCTCCACCATAGTTTGGCCTCAGATCAAACAACAGAGAAGTAACACAGCCCGACCCATCAACAGAAAATCGGATTAAAGATGGACTGGGTATGGCCTAGCCCATCAGAACAAGACCCAGTTTCCCCCTCAGTCAGTCTCTTCCATCCGAAAGCTTCCATAAGCCTCATCCTTCTCCATCAGAGGGAAAACAGAATGAAAACCACAATCACAGAAAATTAATCAGATGGACCACACAGCTTTGTCTAACTCAATGAAACCACGAGCCATGCTGTGTAGGGCCACCCAAGATGGACAGGTCATGGTGGAGAGTTATGGAAAAACATGCTCCACTGGAGAAGTAAAAAGCAACAGTTAGAACTGGACATGAAACAATAGACTGGTTCCAAATAGGAAAAGGAGTACGTCAAGGCTGTATATTATTACCCTGCTTATTTAACTTATATGCGGAGTACATCAAGAGAAACGCTGGGACGGAGAAAGCACAAGCTGGAATCAAGATTGCCGGGAGAAAATATCAAGAACCTCAGATGTGCAGATGACACCACCCTTACGGCAGAAAGTGAAGAGGAACTAAAGAGCCTCTTGATGAAAGTGAAAGGAGAGTGAAAAAACTGGCTTCAAACTGAACATTCAGAAACTATGATCATGGCATCTGGTCCCATCACTTCATGGCAGATAGATGGGGAAACAGTGGAAACAGTGTCAGACTTTATTTTTCTGGGCTCCAAATTCACTGCAGATGGTGACTGCAGCCATGAAGTTAAAAGACACATGCTCCTTGGAAGAAAAGTCATGACCAACCAAGACAGCATATTGAGAAGTAGAGACATTACTTTGCCAACAAAAGTCCTTTCTAATTAAAGCTATGGTTTTTCTAGTAGTCATGTATAGATGTGAGAGATGGACTATAAAGAAATCTGAGCACCAAAGATTTGATGCTTTAGAATTGTAGTCTTGGAGTAGACTCTTAAAGAGTCCCTTGGACTCTAAGGAGATCCAACCAGTCCATCCTAAAGGAAATCAGTCCTGAACGTTCACTGGAAGGACAGATGCTGAAGCTGAAACTACAATACTTTGGCCACCTGATGCAAAAAACTGACTCATCTGAAATGACCCTGATGCTGGGAAAGACTGAAGGTGGGAGAAGGGGATTAAAGAGGATGAGACAGTTGGATGGCATCATTGACTCAATGGACAGGAGTTTGAGTAAATTCCAGGAGTTGGTATTGGACAGGAAAGCCTGGCACGCTGCAGTTCATGGGGTCGCAAAGAGTTGGAATGACTGAGTGACTGAACTGAACATCAAAATATTACACAGTCCTAAAAGCCAATTATGAGTTCTATTATACTGGTAATGCATTCACAGAAGCCACTTTGTGATATTTTATGAGATATTTATAAATTTATCCTAAGTGAAATCCCATGCATCTAGAAAACCTAGATTTTTTAATGATTCTTTTACTGCTATTTACAATGTTGTCTTGTATGTTGTCATGCATTCCAATTAAATACAACACTGTATAATTCAAAGACAATAAAATCTTATAAGACACAATTTCCTTTGATTAAAATATATAATGCCCTATCAGCAGTACAACTACAAATTACGACTTGACTTTTTTAATGTACAAAACTCTAAGCACTACACAGTGATTAAAATATAAAACTTTCTTTTAGATGAGAATACAAAAATGAAAAAGTACCATTTTAACTCTTGCTTTTCCATAAGTCAGAAAGCAGATCCTAAACGGTATATAGCTCAAGAAACCCACAACAGCATCAATTTCACTGCTGAGATTTCTAAAGAAAACAATGGAACTTTACAATGAATTATTTACAAAATTATACTTTATGAGACTCTATACATCTAGGAAGTCTAGATGTTAAAAATAAAACCTTATATCTGCCTATTTACAAAGCTGTCTTGAATATTGTCATGCAACCAAGGGAACACATACAGAACTGTGTATTGTTCCAAGAGGTAGTACAAAATTTGACAGTCATATTTTAATTTGAATGTTAAGAGGAAAAAAATAAAGATAAAAAATATAAGGGTGAGTAGAGCACAGAGGCTTTTTAGGGCCATTACAATGTGATGATAATACATGTCATTATATATTTTTCCAAACCCACAGAATGTGCAAGAGCAAGAGTTAGACATAATGTGTATAAACTACTGACACTGGGTGATTGTGTCAATGTGGGCCCATCAATTTGAACAAATGTACAACTCTCATAGAGGATTTGATAATGAAGGTGGATTTTCATACATGTACTAGGTTGATAATGGGGGTAATTATGCAAGTGTTCAGGCAGAGGGTACATGGGAAATCTTTTGTGCCTTCCCTTCAAGTTTTCTGTGAACCTGAAATGGCTCTTAATAAAAATAATATAAATGAAATATGTCAGGAATCTTGGTTTGAATTAGATATGCCAAAAGAATTTACATGGTCTAAGTTTTAAATATACGTACTTGATACAATGGCCAATTCTCCTTCTATATGAGAACAGGGTAAATGTGTGATCTTGTCAGTGTTTCCACTTAACAATCAAATTAATATATGATGACTTTTGCATAGCTCCAAGGGCCTGTTTGTCAACTTCATTGCTATGTTGATTTTAAAAGACAACAGTACTAACACATTTACAATGAAATAGTTATAAAGTTAAACTTTTTAGATTCTCAGTACATTTAAAAATATAACATGTTTAAAACTAAATATTACTTTTGCTCCTTATTTACAAAATTGTTTTGGCTATTGTCATGTTACCAAGTGAACACAAACATTTCTGTAAAATTTTCTTTAGGAAAATGAATTGCATCAGGAACCTTAGCACATCTGGGAAAATAAGTTACACACAGTGTCCCACAATTACAGGTAAAATTATATAAGAAATGCCTGTATCTAGAAAGAACACATGTTTTTAACTGCATACACAGCCTTCTAAAAATCACTCAAGAACAGTGAGACTTAATGTACCGTTCCATTTCGACAAGCATAAAGCTTATGTGCTATGAATCTTAGGTAAATTTGTTTTCAAAACTATGTCAGAAATTTGTGAACATCTAGTGTTATATGGATAAGAAACAAAAATTTGATCACAGGCACACAACCACCTAATAATACTGTTACCCCATATAGACTAAGTATAAACACATAATGGTCATGCAACACTTCTCTTCAAATATATATTTTTCACCATTAGTTTAACATTAATATATTGATATCACGTGTGTGTGCGCGTGCAAGCGGTTTCAGAACACCTAGGAACTTGTTAAAGAAGAGCCTGCTTGTTAGATAAGTATGGAATGTGTCCTTACTCTGTTCCAATATTTAAAACTCAAAATTTAGATGGAAAGAAAAAAATATGTCTGTATATTTAAAAATATGAATGGTAATTTCTACACTCTAACAAATAATGTCTAATGAAAAAAGCCTCAAGGACACAATAATAAAAAACCATCAAACTTCAAGCCTAATTCATGAAGATGCTCACTCTACTATATCTAAGATCAAACAATGACCGTAACTTTAACATTTCAATGAAAAGATATTCCAAAATTGACAGAAATTAAAAATATTTTATGAAAAGTAATCCCTAGCAACCAAATATATCCCAAATACAAGTAGTTTAGTGATTCAACTTTTCAAAATAGTGTTTTCACTTTTGTCTATCAGTTTGGTACTCACAAAATATAGGCCTACCAGGCAAACCCTATGTAGATGTCATTTTAAAAAACTAACATTTGCTTCCCACATATCTAACAGCCTCACTATATTCTCCAGCAATAAATAAAGTTCATGAACTAAAGCTTCCTACATTATCCACCCTCAAACAACCCAAAGAACCTAAGATTAAAGCCAAATGATAACTGGTCCCCAAAATATTTCCATTCTATGACTTTTAGTATCACTAGTTTTATACACACATATGTGCATGTATTCATATGTTTATATGTATACATGGATATGTATGTAAAAACATCTCTACAAAATGTGGATGAAATGTTTAGAGCAAACGACTACATATTCTATTTTATTGACCACCATCTCAAAAAATCCATTCATTGCCCAATTACTTACTCAGATGGTCTAAAAATAGGTAAAAATTTCACTCCCTCTATAGTTAATATTTTATTAAACATACATAAATTATAGCTCATATGCCTAAAAACATGTAATAATACTATTAAATACATATAATATAAAAACATTCCTTTGATCAGCCAACTATTTAATGAACTCAGGTCTGATATACTATCACTAACATCACTCATAAAAACTTACATATTGTCTATACAACTATAAATAAGTACTTTAAAACAATAATTCACTATTTTCATTAAAAGTCAAATGCCACTGGCAAATGAAAACTTTTGTAACCTATGCTGTTTTACGATATGTGAAGATTTCTCTAAGTTATATAAAGAGTTGTGTTCTTTCTGTATACAAATATATCTGAAAAACATAAAAGTAGTCCAGTGATGGTTCCACCATGATGAATCCTATCATAAAATGATGTATTTACATTAGATACTCCACACTATGTATTTCTTACAACCTAAAAATTGTGTCTAATGATCCAATGAACATACTGAGAGGCTGGAAGGAACATTTCTTTTGGCAAACAAAAATATTTCTATCCTATTAGGTTGATATGAATTTATAATATAGACAAGTACAAGCTAAACAGAAAATTTAACATTGCTTACAACAAACTGTTTAACAATTTTTACCAGAAATGAATTAAGATTGATTGGCAATTAGAATATTGATCAAATATATTTAGATTCCCAACATCTGATCATGGAGCAAAGTCTGGATGCTGTTTGAGAATGCTCTTCATGCATATGCATTTACATATACAGTTCAGTTCAGTTCAGTAGCTCAGTCGTGTCCGACTCTTGGCGAACCCATGAATCAATCTTCCCAAATTCCCTATTCTCTGTCTCCTAAATTCAGCTTTTATTTGCCTAACACAGTGGTCTAGAAATTCCTCAGTAACCAACATTATATTCTAGTAATTGAAATGCCCAAAATGTCAGCCATCTCTATGCATGATAGGATGGTAAAGCACAGTACTTTTTCTATTATGTACAAAGCAGTAAAAAAAAAAAAAAAACCCAATCAACCTTGATTATGTAAGCATTGAGAGGTTATTCTCTGGTGCAAAAATTCCATCATGATAAGGCAATCTCATATCATAAAAAACTGTAACATAAATGCCATTTACAGGAAAACGTCTACACCCTGACAGAACATCCTTAATAGAATTTCTTAGGTGACAGTTGAATACAGAACAATCTTTCTCATCCCCAAAAGCCACTGCAATAATCCAATCAAATGATTCCAAATGTATACATCATTCAGAGGTATTCTAACAATCCTTGTTTCTATAATCATGTATTAAACATAATTCTATATATATTAACCAACTGTTAATATTTGCAACACAGAGAAATGTCACAAAGCAATTATATTTGATTATGTCAAAGTATTTTTAAAATGCATATAAATAGCAGTACCTTCCTTTGCTTTTATGATATATTAATATTAGACATTTCCATGTCCTTCTCTTTTTGCCAGCCATAAACAATACAGAATTCTGTACAGCTTACAAAATGTCCTCAGAATCCCTTTCTAAAAGTCTTTTCCAGAAGACAATTTTACCAAACATATTTTTAGAAACTTTCTTAGGAAACAAGCTGTATTATCTTATATAAAAATAATATATTAATGATTAATATTAGATTCCAAAAGATTAAGCAAATAAAGAATACAATTAAGCTCTTACATGCTGAATTTCATTCTCTTCCTCTAACACTCAATGAACAATTCATCATTCAGAGTATTTTTTATCTCTATATCATTACCCAAACACAATTTTCCTAAGTATTTAAAAACATTCATAAGCTACAAATGTCAAATAAATTAATGGGATTAGAGTTGTTTTAAAATGCAATTAAGATCTGTTTATCATAAATGTACACAAATGCCATATATATAGGGCTTTCACTGGTAACTGTGATAATCCACAGCAAGGAAATTACTCTTCCTCACCAATCCAAAGACTGCTAATGAAATATCAATATTTCAGAACCAAGATGAAGTTCAGGCCAGTATTAAACTCTTATTTTGTCTATAATTCTGTAGATGGTGAAGCTTCTAACTGAAATCAAGAAGCACTATCCTTCCCTTCCTAGCATCATATTCCTATAGGGTTAGCTTGTGTACTTGATATTGTCCAGACTAGCCAACATTTGAAGTTTTACCGAGTTGAAATAATTTTCAATTCAACAGACACCCTTCACATACTTGAATATTGGAGAGAATCTGGAATGAGAGTTGCTGTCCTGATACTGTTGAATCAGGCAAATCAACAGTTAAAGATCTAGAAAGTAACTATACAAAAGCGCCCTGGCCAAAGACGCTTTAAATTGGCAAGAGGTGTAGAATTCCTTATCAGTCCATAAGTAAAATTGCTCAGGATACTCCAGAAAAATCTGCTTATCTAAGTTAATAGAAAAAAAAGTTTGCACAACTACCCTAAAACCATCCTGAGTTGCACATTGTATCTTGCTGTGCAAAGTTATCTTGAGACTCTTGTGGACCAAAGGGTAAGAGGAAAGGAGTTTGAAATTTATGAATCCAAATGTTCAGTAACTAGAACTGGAAAATTTTCAATTTTCACAGTGGCAAAAAATACTCAAAATATTATCAGTTTATATAAACCTTTGTCCTCTTATCCAATTATTGCTTATTTCTAACACTTCTGAAACATGTCAATTGCAGATTTATGAAGAACACGATGTGGTTTCATCATCTAGATTGTTCTGGCCAGCAGATAAATTACAGAATCTGAAGCTGGAAGTAAGGGGCCCAGTTAGAAGTTTCAGTATGAAAAGCAGCTCCAAAACAGCCATCTATAGAACACAGTAGCTATTGTACAAAAAAGATTCTAAGTTTCTTGATGAAATCCTTGTCCATCTTTCTTAGGCCTCATTCATGTCCATGAATGACAGCCAATCACCTTCAAGTTGACATCATGTTTCAAATCTCTGTAAAATCGATAGTTAAATATATATTACACAATGATTTTAAAAGGATGTTTACAAATTATTTCCTGCTATTTGCTACTATATTGTTTGAATTATCTGTACATGTGTTTTCAATTTTAAAAGCAACTATTCAAAGTCTTTTCTTTTACAGTGAGTTGTAGGATGATGTTTATGGCACATTATAAAAACCAGGAGAATAATCAATGTATTCTGCTAACCTAAATATAACAGATGCATTTTCACATATCTTTATGTGTTCAAGTAGTGGCTTGACAGTAGTTAGTAGTGGCTACTACTGTTAGCCACTATTAAGTAAACTCTGTTGTATATACCTCAAAAACTATGCTCTCTTAAGATTTGCTCTAAGAATAAATTAAATAAAGACATGTCTTTGGGGGCTTCCCTGTTGACTGAGTAGTAAAGAATCCACCAGCCAATGCAGGAGACACAGGTTCAATCCCTGGTCCAGGAAGATCCAACATGCTGAGGGACTAAGCCTGTGTATCACAGCTACTGAGACAGTGCTCTAGAGCTCATGAGCTGTAATTACAGCCTCCACAAGCCTAGAGCCTGTGCTCTGCAACAAGGGAAACCACTGCAGTTGAGAAGCCCAATCACAAGGAGAGCAGCCCCCACTCACCACAACTGGAGAAAGCCCACACACAGCACCAAAGACCCAGTGCAGCCATAAATAACAAATCTTTAAAAAAAAATGCCTTTTCTAAAATTTAAACTTATTTATTCTAATTGGAGGCTAATTACTTTACAATAAAAAATGTCTTTTTTTAAAAACACAGACGTTCTACTCCCCAGTGAGCCAGACTGAAACAGGTAAAGGCATTCAGTAAGAGATACGCATTTCTCTCTTCACCAAAGCCCCTAATCAAAATTTGCAACTCTCACATAAGTAAGTTTAAGACAGTATAATATTACCCAGGGAATTCCCTGGCAGTCGAGTGATTGGGAGTCCACACTTTGACTACTGAGGGCCTGGGTTCAATCTCTGGTTTGGGAACTAAGATCCCATAAGCTACAAGGTGCAGCCACGGGCAGGGGGAACTATATTACACAATTCCCTGATCTTAGATTCTGGCTGGTACAATAAATTTTTTTACTTCTTGACTCAATCCTTACAAAAAAAATAATCAGAAAATAAACATTAAACTGAAAGCTAGATTTTGCCTATCAGTTCAGTTCAGTCACTCAGTCGTGTCTGACTCTTTGCGACCCCATGGCCAACTTTTTGTACTTACCAATAATTAAGAAAATAATGTAACAAAAATTCCTATCAAAAACCTATTAGATCCCAATTTTTATTATGGGCTTTGGTGAAAGAAAAGTCATAATGACACCAAGGCCTCTCCTCCAGTGAACCCTTAATGTTTCATTCTAATAGAGGAAGAATATTAGAAAAATCTATCTTTCCAGAAATCTATCTTTCCAGTATTAGAAATATTTCCAATATTAGAAAAACCATCTTTCCCAAACCTGCCACGTTATAATCTTAGGCAACAAAAATGTTATTCTGTGACAAGACTTTCATAAGTTTCTTCATTGTGACTTCAGCAATTTGGGGGGATGGAATATTTGTATTGTTACTTTGACATCACTTAGGGCCACAATTCACTGTCTTAGTCAAAAAAACTGCTTAGTCTATTTAAAATTCAAAGCCAGTGTTCCAGCCAAGTTCATCAGACAGGGTAAAGTGAAAGTGAAGTCACTCAGTGTGTCCAACTCTTTGCAACCCCATGGACTGTAGCCTACCAGGCTCCTCCCTCCATGGGATTCTCCAGGCAAGAGTACTGGAGTGGGTTGCTACTGTAGGTAGAAATTACTATGTCTAAGAAAACATACTACTCACTGAGATTGTTTCTATTCTTAGAAATATTTCTTAAAACACCTACTATTTCTTTGAATTTTTTATTAGTCATTTTTATGACTGAAGGGCAGAAGTCACAGAAACAAGACTTCTTCATCTACCATTTAAAAAGCTGAATTAAGTATCCCGTAGCAATAAAGGAGCAGCTACCCTGTACTAACTGCCCCTATGCACTGTTTGCAAAGATACACTGGCTGTGTAAATATCTGATGCTACCTATCAACATTCAAATCTAGAACAAGCAAAAGTAGATTTCAAATACTGCTCTTCTAGTAGAACTTCATCATCTTACTAAGCAACAAAGATATGCTCACTCCTATGAACTCAAATGGCACATATTTCCACTTCTGACAAAAATGACTAAAATGTAACCCTATGAATACCCTGTAAACTTCATGACAAAGTATTTAGCTTCTCTACAATAAATTCTGCTATTTACTAAACAGCTATGCCCAGAGAGGAGCCAAACTTACTGAGTATTAACGAGTATAACATTAGATATCAGATAGCCCTAGATTCTAATCTGTTACTAATACAAGTTAATATTCACTAATGTAAGTATCTAATAAAATTTAAAAAAATCAGTAATGGCATCTCTCTTAAGCATTTACTCTGTGATAGGCTCTGATCCCATTGATCAACCGCAGACAACAGAAGAGAAATAAACTGTCCTTCCATGTGACAGCACTTACCACACTCACTGCACTTCGTAAAATACGTTCCATAAACATTCTTTCCGGACATCACTTAGACACCTAGCACTGGTTTCCAATGTTTGATCCAAGATGTGGTAGTTTCCTTTATTTTGATCTTGTTTCTGTCTGTTTCCACCTTGTCACATATGTACCTTCTGAGATCCAAAGATGAGCTTCCATTTTTGCTTTGAACAGTGTGTGTGGTATACACACACACACACACATATACATACATACATACATATATATATATATATATGTGCACATTAAAAAAAAGGAAGAAAAAAAGAAAATAATTACAAAAATCTATGAAGAGAAAACAAGGGATGTCTGAAGAACTGGCACAAAGTGTACTACTACACCTGCCAATTTAGCTATTCAGCTTTCACATGTCAAGACAACACTTTCTGCCAAGAATAATGTCTGAAAAGTCTATTGAGGCACATTGACTAGATTTCAGAGTGTCCTTTTAAGCTCAAATTTTGAAATCATCATGTTCAGACAAGGTCCTATGTCATCATAAATCTAGCCAAGGCCTCTGAAATATGATCTTTTTTTTTTAAAAAAAAAACAAGATTATTTTACCTGGTGTGGTTTATTCTGTCCTCAACGTAGTTAAGTAAGATTTTTAGCCTTGTTGCAACATTACTGGGTAGGATCCACACTGACACATCAGAAAATTCAGTAACCAAATTCCCTCTTCCTTTCAGAGGCATCAGTTATGTGGGCACAAAGGTACTGCATATGACTGAAAAAGTTTCAAGACAAAGAAAAAATCCATGATAAAACGATTTATCTAAGAAAATTCAAATTCTGAACATTTTTATATTTATGGCACATCCCAAAGGAGTTAGAATGCAAAGACGAATAAAACAGAACCTGGCAATGTATTATAAACTCAATAATGTGTATCTGAACATTTCATAATACAACAGAGGTTTGTAACTGACTACTTGCTGAAATGAGTAATAAGTCTTAATTGAAATTAACACAATAAAGTGGTTTTTTTGTGATATTTGCAGGATTTTGAAAATTCTACCATTTTCACATAATCCCATAAATTACTCCTATAAGACCTATAAAAAACAAAACATGAACTTTGTTTACAAAAGTTAAAAATTTTCTATCTCACTTAAATGTTGAATCTAAAAAATCTGAAGACTAGAATGGTGATTGCTAGAATGGTGGGGCTTAGGAGGTAGAAGAAATGAGGAGATGCTGATCAAAGGTAATAAACTTTCAATTATATGATGAATAAATTCTAAGGATCTGATGTAGAGCATGATGACTAGTTAATACACGGTACACTTAAAATCTGCTATGACAAATTTTACATATAGATCTTAAATATTCTTACTATCAAAAAATAACTCCATAAGGCAATAGATCTGCTAATTCATCTTACTGTGTTAATCTCACAATATACACTTATTACAAGACATCATGCTGTGCACTTTAAAATTATACAATGCTATTTATGAATTTAAATTTAAGAATTTATTTAAATTTATACAATGCTATCAATGAAGTTGCGAAAAATTACTTCTAAAATTAGACATGATTACACAAGTGACTACTATTGAGTCTATGGAAGCAGGGAAGTATGTCACATCTGACATGCTTCTATACCAAATCCAGTTTGCCTATCACATAAGCACAGAATACCACAAACAACTCAAAACCAGAAAGTATAGTTATTATATATCAAATTCTTACTTCAATTTTTAAAAGTCCCAGAATTCTACTGAAAACTATAAACTACAATAAAAATACACATTTCTATACAATATGTATACCTTTATGGAGCCACAGTGAATGTAAACATTATAGTAAATTACATTAAATTACAGTAAATGTGAATAGGAAACCAGAAAGTTATTGTCCAACTATGTTTTAGGTAAAACATGCACTCATTCAAATGCAGGTGTCTAGGAGAAACTCTTAGGGACACCAAGTATTTACTTACATGAGTGTCTAAAAACTATGTTGGTATTAGTATATGACCGAAAAAGAACTCTATAGAAGCAGATCTAGCAATCCGCAACAAAATACCNGTGAATAGGAAACCAGAAAGTTATTGTCCAACTATGTTTTAGGTAAAACATGCACTCATTCAAATGCAGGTGTCTAGGAGAAACTCTTAGGGACACCAAGTATTTACTTACATGAGTGTCTAAAAACTATGTTGGTATTAGTATATGACCGAAAAAGAACTCTATAGAAGCAGATCTAGCAATCCGCAACAAAATACCCATACTTCTCTTACACCTAAGCTTTCTCTGTATGTGTTCTACAATGAAGAGTTCTCAAAAAAAAAAAAAAATTCAAGTTCTAAGCAGAGAAAAATACTAATATCACCAAGCAAAAATAATGGAAGTAAGCTTTTTGCATAATCTAGGGTTCTTGCCATTCACCTCTAACTTGCAAAAGAGGCCATCTTTAATTAATATCAGTGAACAAGTAGTCTTTAAATATGCATATCTAAAGGCTATGAACACCAGCAGATCTATACAAGGATGAGTATTTTCTTTCCAAAAACATAAAAAAGTACCACAAATTATTTAAAGCTGATCCAGAGACCAAGCTTCTTAGAAAATAAAACTCTCTACATACTTTTTCTCTAATATGAGGGTTATATATCTGTCACATATATCAGGGTCAATTTTCTCCTAAGAGAATGGTTTTGCCTACAGAGATCCAAATGCCTGGGGCTCAGTTATCACAAAGTTTCTTTGTAACATTCACAAACTCTATAAAAAGTATCTCATGTATTATAAAACCTCCTAAACCAAGAAAGGCTTGGCTGCTTTTGTTCCTTACAAAAAAGTGGCCATTAATCTTAAAAATTACTTTGGGATAGATCATATAAAATTGGGGCCAGCACCTGTAGTCATTTTGAATGTCCCTCTTCTTCCATAGACTGTTATTTGAAAGGCCATGATTTAAAAGCTGGAAAAGGCGACACAGATATAATCTCTGCTGAATAAATTAAAGCAGAAGACAAATTAGTCTACAAGTCTTAAATTATTAAGGAGTTATTACCAGTCTTGAACTGTGGTGTTTTACAAGCTAATTGCTACAATCAATAAGGACTCATTTATTGTCTAGTTGAAACCTTAGCCATAAAACCTAAAACTTCCAACCTCTTCCTTTTAAAAGATTTCACTGTTCCATATCAACTCTAACTAGACCTAGATATTTGGGCATTTGTTAATTATTTATTTGGAAGATACTGTCTACTTCTCTGAACTTACCATACATCACTAAATGATCCAGCTGGATATGATTGTAACTGGTACTTAACAGTCAGCTAGGTTCTTCTCTGGTAGTCCAGTGGTTAAGACACCATGCTTCCAATGTAGGAGGTGTGCATCTGATACTTGGTCAGGGAACTAAGATCCTACATGCTGCACAGTGCAGCCTAAAAGTAAAATTTAAGGGAAGTGTCCCAGGACCCATACTCTACCACTTATTTAAAAATTTGTAAATACTTACTTACTGGTAGGGAATGATGATTACTCCAGGATAATGTCATCTCTCTCACCAGAAAGGCACAAGACACTATGTCCAAAAAGGTCATCAACTGAAGTAAGCTTGCAAGGAAGGTAGAACCTTCCCATTTCAAATACTTTGACTGAAGAAACAAAATCTAATTCAGTACCAGTTTCCTTCTATAGATGGCCTTACAAGGCATCACATCCCTACCTTCCTTCAAGTATATATGGCATGGTAAAGTAGAGGGGTCAGTATAAAGTTTATTATATGATACCAGCCAGTGCACAAAGTTAAAGTTGTGAAGCTAAAACAAGTATCACAACAACAAGACAACAACAATAAGACATAAAGACAAAATTATTTAAATGAGTTGGTTAACAGGATTTACCTCATCCATAATAACTTCAAGACCAGAAAAATCCCAATCTTAACTCTGACCTCTAGAAAACATCAAAAGGCAAAAAATGTACAACAGTACCTCATAGTTTAATTGCTCTATGCATTTATTAGCTAATATTAATGGAGCAGAGGGGACAAAAAGCTCACAAATATTTCACACATTTCACAAGCTGCACTGAAGGACAAAAAGTGACTAAGAAGGATCAACAGTATCCTAGGGTCTTGGTGGACGCATTCCTGGGGGAGGTGGACCTTGAAAAGAAAAAGCAAAATTCCATGAGATCATAAAAAAATAGACAAACATAAATATTCAGGGGCCTGGCTGGTACCACTGAGAAAATTATTAATACTCACTCACCTCTTATCCCTGGTGGAGGGGGTCTCATTCCTGGAGGGGGCATGCCTATTGGCGTCCCACGAGTAGGAGGAAGCCCAATTGGTGGGCCCATGGGTGGTCTCATACCAGGTGGAGGAGCCATGATTCCTAGAAAGAAAAATGGCAGGAAAAAAAAAAAGGCACATAAATCAGCTTAGATGGTAGTATAAAGCATAAGATAATAGTTTAAAAAATAATCCAGGTACAAAGTAAAGAGTTGAACAAATTTCTCCTTGACCATTGCTACGGCAGATCATCCCAATTCAAGAGTCCACAGCTTTTCATTAAAAATCAATGGCCAAAAGTGAAAACATATTCCAAGTTCCTAGTTAGGGAGTTAGGCTGGGCCTTAATTCAGTATCTTCTTAAAGAGTGATTTTGGTCATCATGATTTTATTTCACAGATCCACATCGGTATCTAACAACCAAATTCTTTTAGAATTCTTTTTAGAACCAAATTCTCCATCGATGCCTTACCTGGAGGTGGGGTTGCTCGACCAACAGGTGTAGGTGCAGTCCCCCGTCCTGGTGGATACTGAGTTGGAGCTCCAGCAATGCTGGCAGTAGCAGCAACTGCAGCAGCTGCTACAGTGCCTCTTCCCTGTGGGGTCATTACCTGAGAAAGAATGCACAGACAGTAAATATAAACACTTCCTCACATCATTCAAACACAGAAAATAAAAGGCTGATCATACACTATTTATTAAACACTAAGTATAGTAATTCTGCACTTCTCCCATTTTTCTCATTTAAAGCACACTATCACCACTATCACTCTCCTTTAAAATGAACATGTCCGTTTTTAACCTCATCAGCCCTCTGCATTCTCAACTCTGGTTTATCCATCCATACTCCTCTTCGCTCATCAGTGCTGAGTTACTGCTATCATGGTGGCTTCATAATGTATATTTTTACCTCTCTTCCCTCTACAGCATATACTGCTTTAAACAGTACAGGATGTTCACTCAGTTTTTCAATCTCCTCAATATCAGATTCCAGGTACTTTCTCTCAGTAACACTCTTGGTTCCTCACCTGTTGAGATGGACCCCCAACCCCTCGGACAGGGCCTGCTAATCCAGCAGGAGCCTGGGGAATTGGAACACCAGCTGGAACGCCTCTGCCAGCTGCCCTGCCAACCCCAGGGCCCCCTGCAGCTCCAGCAAGTGGTACCCGAGCAATGCCAGTCTGAAACAACCAAAAAAATACATATATAGCTTGAAATCAAACTAATGAAAGCTATTTATCAATAATCATTCCTAAATAATTACCTCTTTCTAACATTTTCCCATATAACCTATCTCATAAGAGGTTCTATATTGAAAATAGCATCAAGAGAAGTACCTTACAGATTAGATGTACACTAGCCAAATTGGGAGCCCATATATTTTCACAATCCTATCAAGAGAAAATAAATCAGCACTCCTACCCTTAACTAGACTGTAGTCAGCATAACTCATTAGAATATGCTTAATCTCCCATTATAGACAAACAAGAACTTCTATCAAGTGCCAGGCACATTTTGACAAAGGTACAGTGTACTTTGTTGTACACACATTTAGCACATAATTCAAACAATGTGACTCCCTTCCACACTAATGTTCTGTCCTATCTTACATCTTTCTTACATCTTTGGGGGGTGGTCCCTCCACAGTCATGGAAACCAAGTTCTCCCCACGCAACAACACCAGACCCAAAACTCGCTTTTCTTCACGCTCTGGCTGCTTAGCATTCTTTGGCCTACAAACGGGAAGAAAATTTTAGTATGATAAGTTATGGATCGACTCACTAACATTTTTATAGATAATTATGTATCAAGACAGTAATCCATGCCCAGATAGTTATGCTCAGTTACTGAGTTGTGACAAAAACAAAGAAAACTAGACTCGATATATAAAGGTGAGCTCTTCCTACCATACATCAAACTTCCAGAGTATTCCCTCAATGTTGTACTATAGCAAAACTAATTTCTTCTTTGTCAAACACAGATGCAAATAACATCGCCAAGTTTCTTTAAACAGTTGTTGCTATTGTTCAACTGGTAAGTCATGCCGACTCTGCGACCCCAGGAACTGCAGCACAATATACTTTCCTATCTTTCACTGTCTCCCAGAGTTTGTTCAAACTCATGCCCACTGAGTCAGTGATAACATCCAATCATCTCATCCTCTGTCACCTTCTTCTCCTCCTGCCTTCAATCTTTTCCAGCATAAGGGTCTTTACTGATAACAAAACTTAGAATTTTATCTTTTTCCTTCCAGTTTTACTGACATACAACTGACAAGCCATACTGTGTTAACTTTAAGGTATATATTATAATGACTTATTTCAAATTTTAGTGGACCTCCAACATGTCTTATAGATACAAAAGAAAAAAATGTTTTTCCTTGTGATGAAAACTCTTTTAATAACTTTCATATATAACAGACAGCACTGGTAATCTCATTTCTCATGCTGTGCTTTACATCCCTTGTACCTAATTATCTTAAAAATGGAAGTTCATAATTTTTAACCACTTTCATTCAATTCACCCCACCACCTCCTGCCTCTGGCAGCCACAAATTTGATCTCATTTTCTGAGTTTGTTTTTGAAGTATAATTGACCTACAACACTACATTATTTTCTAATGCACTACACAGTAATTCAATTATTTCTACTATAAGGAGATCATTATAAAGTGATCAATACTGGCTAAGACTTTGAAGACAGGCAACATTGAAACCAAGTTTTTATGTTAAAAATGGGACTTAAATCATTTTTAACTATATAAGTAAATACTGATGACAGACAACTGAAATAAGGGATGAGAACAGCAACAGGCAATAGCAGCCTAATAGCAGACACCTGCTTATTCCTAGACTTACCACATACTTTATAACCATGGGAAGTGGCTTCCCAGGTGGTGCTAATGGTAAAGAACCCATCTGTTAATGCAGGAGACATAAGAGACGTGGGTCTGAGTCCTGAAGATGGCAACCCACTCCAGTGTTCTTGTCAGGAGAATCCCATGGACAGAGCAGCCTGGAAGGCTATAGTCCATGAGGTGGCAAAGAGTCAGACACAACCAAAATGACTGAGTATGCATGGATATAATCAGGGAAAATCTTTCTGAAAACCTTTCGAACCTCTATTAGTCTAATTTCCTCATGTGTCAGCAGCAAAAATCATATATGCATACAACTTCTACCATATAATATAGATAGTGCCTTATTTAGGTGAGATTATCCCTAAAACTACTGAACAATGACACATAAATTAAGGATAAAGCACTCTCAATTGTCCTTAGTATTTATCAAAGTTGCAATTTTTAAAAATCATTTTCAATAAAAATGTAGATTTAAACAAAACCTTAACATTGATCATTATCTTAGCATTCATGATCTAGAATTTCTGAAACTGTCCAACTTATGCAGGAAGAAAATTAAGAATAAAAAAACCAAAAAGATAAGGAATATGTTATAGATTCTATCAAGATTTGAGAACAGACATGTATAGCAGGCAGGCAAAGTATCTTCACCTTTCTCTTCACACACAAAATTCTAAGTGGTCAAATTAAATTTTGGACAATATATCATCAACTGTGGGAACAGAAGAAATCAAGCTAATGGTCAATGTAAATTCTGCCCCTAGATAAGAGCCTGATACAAAACCATTTTGAACATCTAGAGATATTGCAAGCACTGACCCAAATACTCTGAATGAAAAGTCAATTGAGTATAATAGCTTTGGGATCTACCAAGTGCCACGCTCTTATCGTTAAAGGAAGTTCCTCAAACACAGGTGCAAAGAGGATTGCGTCGTAGGTAAGGCACAAGCATACTGAAGTTATTTCTGGAGAGAGAGCATGGACAAACCCCCAAAACAAATAAACAAGAGAGGTTAGAGGCCGACACCAAATCAACACTGGCCACGTAAGTTCAGACAAAACAATGGGCAGGCAAAGAGGCTGGCTGAACAACTGCTAGACCAGGCCTGAACTATTCTATTCTCATTTCAACCCCTCAACCATGAAGAGTAATTGTGACTCTTACAATTCCTTCGATCTCAATTTTCTAAATAAACATAAATTGTTATTCTGAGAGTAGCATACAGTTTCCTCAGTTTTAGTTCACAATTGTACTTTTGAAATTAAAATAAAAAAAATAATAAAATAGTAGTGTGGATATCATGACTCTTAATACTGGGAGATTCATCCAATTCAGAGATGAGACCAGGACAGGACTGTCATTTTTCCTGTCTCCTTCAGCAGGTACCCTAACTACTTACTTTACCCTCCTTTACCCTTAAACTGTTCTGCCTCTCCCTCAGGACCCCACTGCCCAAACCCAAAGTGGCCTTACTTGATCTTCCTGAACTCATCACAATCACAGAGGATCAAGTTCATATGCTTGTCAAAAGCCTTAAAGGTGCCAATGAAGATACGACCATCTTGCAGGATACATCTCATCCTATAGTCAATGTGCTGCAGCATCTTGCTACTCTTTCCCACAGTCTGGAAGGAGTAAGATAAGAGTTAGTCATCACTTTGTCTGCAGCTACTTTCTAACCCTTTCCTGTTTCTTCCCTACTCCTATGCCAATCCAAATTTGGCTGCTTTCTTAACAAAAACATCATGCAGCCAATCTTTTCTTATCTTACCTTTAGGATACTAAATTTGGACCCAGGACCATTTATACACCTCTATGGAATGGTCTGCTTTTCAGAATCCCTATGTAGTTTTCCATTGCCCTAAATATACGACATCCCCAATAGATTCCCAAACCCAGTTCTCTCTTCAGCATACCATCATTCTAATCCCTGTCCTTTCCCAATTCGAATCCCAAATCTCACTCTCCTGGAGAGTACTTGATCCTGAAGACTGTTTCTTTTCCTACTAGACACCTAGACAATTGGTGGGAAATTCCTATCTCCATCAAAAACTGCAGTTTCCGTCAACCCAATGTAAACAATGTATTATTTTTCCGTTCTCTTTTAAAGGCCTCTATCCTAGCTTACACCCCACCTCTTATATCATTCAGAACTCTCATCAGTGTTCCTCAAACTTTTAATTTTTTTTAAAGGTGACACTAAGGCACCTTTTAAAGATTTTCATCCCAAGTAACCACTCCACTGAAATTTTAATATGAAGAAATACTATTTTCATACTGTGGACCTCTGGAAGACCCCAAACCACTGTAAAAATCTAAGATTCTTCTAATTCCTCAAAAACTAATTTTCAGTTCCTTTGGATATCCTTCCCGTTAAGAATGTATGTTTTTGGTTACCTAAACTTAAACAGAACCACAAAACAGATCAAGATGCTGTGCTCTCTAGATTGCTTTCCTTTGTACCAATCAAGCCTCAAAGACCTCCATTTTTCTTCCCCACTGATTCCAAGCCTGTTCCTCGGCTGTGGTTTTGCTGGACCATCCATTTTCAAAGTAGACTTTTCAATCTATTGAAATCTGACCTTTTGAGTCTCCCATTTGCAGGTGATCCCTCACTACTCTAAATATGACCAAAAATTATGTTCTGTTTTTCCTCACAATGCAAGATCTCTGTAACAGGACAACATACAGAAGTTTTCTCCAGTTTTTATTCAATGCAATGAGGTACATCACTATAAAACAACCCACACTCTGGAAATCCAATATATTAAGAGTAGTTGCTCTCCCCTCTACCCTAATAAACATCTTACCATGATTGCTGTTCCACCAAATTCAATGTCCACAGGAAAGTTTCAGGATCCTTAAGACCTAAGGGAAGGCTACAGATAAAGGTATGACGCAGGTTCTCTTACAAACAATGCAAGCAGAGGCAGAAGCTTCAAATAGCAGATGGAGCCTGCAGAGGAAAGCATGATCAAGCTGCACCACATCTACCATGGTTTAAAATAGGCAGAAAATCTTAAATCATTCCATTTCATTCTTATACCCACCAATTAGACACCAAATTTCACTATTTGATCACCTTATCTCCCATTTTTTGCACACCTGTAAGTTACCAGTTTGTTTAATGTAATTTTACACAGAAATCCTTAAAAGTTTCAAAAATAAGCTTAATTTTCTATTAATATTCTCAAAATGTAGTATTCTTTTTCCATCCTTATTCTAAGGTGTTTAATTCTTGGGTCACAAAATAATACCAAGTAATTTCAACCTCAGCATTTTGGTATTCCAAAGTTTCTCCATTTGAATTCCTCCTAAGTAAACCCAGATTTTGCTTCTTGGCTAAACCACCTAAATGCTTTCATCCTGAGTGTTATCTCCCCACACCAAGTCAAAGTCCCTTCAGAATAATGCTAGCAAATATCTCTTCATTAACGGGACTGATGGGTGGGGATGATCTGGTGGGATGTGTGGGGAGGGAGGGGGTCCGGATTGGGAACTCAGGTACACTTATGGCTGATTTATGTCAATGTACGGCAAAATGAGTACAGTATTGTAAAGCAAAACAAACTAAAAAATAAAAAAAAAATAAATGAAACAAATCAGTAAAAAAAAAAAAAGAATGTAATATATTACCATGTACGTGCTTAAGATGTCCTTTGTCAAAGGCGACATACCACTACTGAATGCTTACATGTACATACAGTCAACTTTCTTAGTCATCAAAGAAACAAGCATTAGAATACTATCATTTCCCCCGATATACTTAAGAAAATGCTTCTAATAAGTATGAATCAAACCTAGCCAAAACTAGTAAGTGGTCTCAAACTGCTGATTATATTTAAAAAGCAAACATACACATTATGTTCTTTATGAATGGGAATTTGGTTTTACATATAAAAATAACAGTATCATAAATAAAATCAGTAGTATAATTGTACTTTCAACAATGCAAACATTTCAACTAAGATTGTTGTCTCCATTGTTTTCAATAGAGAAGATTTACAAACAGTAAGCTGGTTAAGTAATTTACAATCATCTATTTTCTTATGTGAAAATAAAATCATTTAAATAGTACTTAAGATCTATGGCATCATCAACAAAAGAATGGTGTGTAAAACTATAATAGGTTAGAAGAGAGTTTAACGAAGTTATGCAAATAATCCAGAAAGGATGGTAAAATGTAGAGACACTATTTCCCTACAATTAGAAAAACTTTGTGTCAGTTCATTACATTTGCAGAAGGCTTGGGACTGATGAGTGGGGATGATCTGGAGGGATGGTGTGGGGAGGGAGGGGGAAGGGAGGGGGTCCGCATGGGGAACTTAGGTACACTTATGGCTGATTTATGTCAATGTATGGCAAAATGAGTACAGTATTGTAAAGCAAAACAAACTAAAAAATAAAAATTAAAAAAAAAAATAAAGAGAACTTGGAGGGTATTAGGTTTTCTAAAAAAAAATAAATAAAATGACCATTACTCAGACTCTCTCTCCCAAGCTTTGTTCTCCACATGCAAACTGCCATGCATCCTTTGTGAAGCTTTTTTGTAAGTCAATCCTACCCTCAATAAATGTAGTTTCTTCTTTTCCAATCTGGATTTCATCTTTTTCTTCTCAGGCTGCTACGGCTAGGACTTTCAAAACTATGTTGAATGATAGTGATAGGGAGTGGTGAGAGTGGACTCATCTTATTCCTGAATTTAAAGGAAATGCTTTCAGTTTTTGACCACTGAGGATAACATTTGCTCTGAGTTGGTCGTATACGGCCTTTATTATGTTGAGGTATGTTCCTTCTATGCCTACTCGCTGGTGAGTTTTTATCATAAATGAGTGTTTAATTTTGTAAAAGGCTTTCTCTGCATCTAGTGAGATGATCATGTGATTTTTATATTTCAATTTGTTAATATGGTGAATCATATTAACTGATTTGTGTATACTGAAGAATCCTTGCATCCCTGGATAAAGCCTACCGTTGGATTCTGTTTCCTAGCATTTAGTTGAGGATTTGTTCATCTATGTTCACCAGTAATTGGCCTGTAATTTCCTTTTTTGTGGCATCTTTGTCTGATTTTGTTAACACGGTGACACAATAGGGGACTTAAAATATCCCACTCACACCAATGGACAGACGATCCAGACAGAAAAATCAATAAGAAAACCGAAGTTTTAACTGATACAATGGATCAGTTAGACCTAATTGATATCTACAGGGTATTTCATCCAAAAAAAAAGACACTTCACTTTTTTCTCAAATGCACATGGAATATTTCTCCAGGATAGATCACATCCTGGGCCAGAAATCAAACCCTTGGTTAAATTTTTAAAAGTTGAAATCATTTCAAGCATCTTTTCTGATAAGGCTGTAAGATTAGGTATCAACTACATGAAAAGTACTATAAAAAACAAACACATGGAAGTTAAACAACAGGCTTCTGAATAACCAACAGGTCACTAAAGAAATCAAAAAGGAAATCAAAATACATCTAGAAACAAATGACAATGAAAGCACAACTCAAAATCTTTTGGACGCAATAAAAGGAGTGCTAAGAGGGAAATTTATAGATATAGAAGCCTATTTCAAGAAAAGAGAGACATCAAATAAACAACCTAATGTTACACCTAAAGTCAACTAGAAAAAGAACAAGAAAAAAAAAACCCCAAAGCTAGTAGAAGGAAAGAAATGACAAAGATCAGAAGAAACAAGTGAAAAAGAAATGGAGACTACAGCAAAATTCATTGCAAAGCTGGTTCTGTGAGAAGATAAAACTGATGATCCCATGAAGAACAAAAGGGGGAAGACTCAAATCAACAAAATGAAAAATGAAAAAGGAGAAAAGTTACAACAGACAACACAGAAATACAAAGGATCATAAGAGAATAGTATGAGCAATTACATGCCAATAAAACGGACAAGGTGGAAGAAATGGAACCAATTCTTGGAAAAGTATAACCTTCCAAACCCGAATCAATCAAGAAGAAACAGAAAATATGAACAGACCAATCACAAGTATGCAAATTGAAACTGTAATAAAAAATCTCCCAACAAACAAAAGCCCAAGGCCAGATGGCTTCACAGGCAAATTCTATCAAAACTTTAGAGAACACCTATCCTGCTCAAACTCTTCCAGAAAATTGCAGAGGAAGAATGTAATTTTAATCCAAATCCATATGAAAAGTTTCAGGCCTATAATTTAAATGTTCTGAATTCTGACAGGATTCTCTGTAAAAGAGCAGTCTGTAAATTCAGGAAATCTTGGTATATGTTTGAACCACTAGCAATTTCCACTTTTATGATGGCATACTGAAGTTTTAACATCTTCAGTAATCCATGGAGACAGAAAGTTAAGTGGTTATCTGAAATAGGGGATGGAGTTGGGCAATGAATTAAATGGCACAAAGGGAACTTACTTGGGCAACAGAAAACCTTAAAAGGACATGTGGCAATGGCTGTAATGGCAATCTGCTTATAACTGGGCAAATTCTATGGTATATACAACATACACCAATAAAGCTGTTCTTATATAGTAAATTGTCTGAACCGTCAAATAATCTTCAAAGTTGCTAAGATTACATTTAATATTGCCACTAGTGCCTCCAAAGAACAAAAGCAGTTGAATGTTCAATAAGACAGTATTCCTGGCCTTTATTCCCAAATGGAGACATGCTAGTAGACAATGAGCCACAGACAGTGATTACCAGGTGAAAAAAACAGGGCTGGATATAGCTTTTCAAAATTTCACTTAAAGGAAAGAATTGTAATCACAGAAAGGTTTCTGAAATAAAGATTAATATAATAGGCTTCCCTGGTGGCTCAGACAGTAAAGAATCTGCCTGCAATGCAGGAGACCTGAGTTCGATTCCTGCATCAGAAGATCCCCTGGACAAGGGAATTGCTACCCATTCCAGTATTCTTGCCTGAAGAATTCTATGGATATAGCAGCCCAGTGGGCAACAGTCCATGAGGTCGCAGAGTCAGACGTAACTGAGCAACTAACACTTTCACTTTTCAGTGGGAACCAGTAACAAATGGGCATTTAAGGTGGAAATTTGTCGGCAGTTACCCCTCAAATGAAATTTTATAATTCAGAGTCAGGGATTTTACCTCAAGTGCCAAAAGATTTCAGAGTCCAGATTTCCCAATCAGACCCATTCCAAATGTTTTATCCTGCTTGGCATTTCAGTGAACACATACCAGGTTCATACAGCTTAGCTATTAAGAGATCAACAAACGCAAACACAGATTTTCTGGTATAGTGGATCAGAACACAAAAGGAAGCCAGTCAGGCCTGTGTCTGTCCCTCTAACCTGTTTGAGGTTCCAAACTCCTCCCACAACCACTATGTTATTATCAAGTATAAAAACGCACCTGGGGATTTGAGTCATGGACTAAGAACTGCAGACCTACAGAACTGGGGACATAAATATGTAATATGTATAAAATAATCCATATAAATAGGAGGTAACATTTCACTCAGAATAGGGGTTGACTAATTGGAGAGGTTAAGAATGGGCTTCTCTTAATGAGATGCTCTTGAAATTTAGAAAGCTATATCTCATTGCTAAATTCAGCATACTCTAATCATGAATCCTTGTGAGGGAAAGGGGATATATTACTTTGTAATGTGATCAAATGTTATCTCCACAGCAAAGAAGAACAAAATGTTTTAAGAGGAAAAAGAACAAGAGCAGCGATATTACACTGCACTAAGGAATTAGCAGTTATAATAAACTTCCTGATGAAAGCGGACATAAACAAATAAATGGTCCAGGAAGCCTAACTACATCCTGGGACTCCTCAGAAAGAAGAGTTCTAAAACTTTTGAAAAGGGTGGACTTTGAAATGATTAAACTACATAAATAAGTAAAGCTTCCTTAAAGCAAAAGATCTGATTGTTAGACTTGGCCAAAAAACATACGAAAAATGAGAAGTCACAGAACAATGGTATAGTATTAGTTCCCATTCACTTGGTAAAATAGACCCTTCATAGAAAAAAAAAAATGCACAGAAGTCTAACATGAGGAACACAAGTAAGTGGAAACTATTAATCCACAAAGCAATGCCACTTAAACCAGAGGAAAACAATTTTTCCATTTTGGAAGTGTTTATCAAAGGGGAAAAAAAGAGACATCAAAGGTGGTACTAAGAAATTATCACTGTAGTAATTATTCTTGAACTTTTGAACTGTGGTGTTGGAGAAGACTCTTGAGAGTCCCTTGGACTGCAAGGAGATCCACCAGTCAATCCTAAAGGAAATCAGTCCTGAATATTCACTGGAAGGACTGACACTGAAGCTGAAACTCCAATACTTTGGCCACCTGATGCGAAGAACTGACTTATTAGAAAAGACCCTGATGCTGGGAAAGATTGAAGGCAGGAGGAGAAGGGGGCAACAGAGGATGAGATGGTTGGATGGCATTACTGACTGGCATCGAGTTTGAGTGGACTCCGGGAGTTAGTGACAGACAGGTAAGCCTGGTGTGCTGCAATGCACGGGGTCGCAAAGTATCAAGACATGACTGAGCGACTGAACTGAATTATTCGATGGTAATCAATACTGCTTATTATGTTATTAGAAAGCAATATAACATTTCAGAACTTACTAATTTTTATACCCTGCATACCCAAACTGAATACCCATCCTAAAAAATTTAAAATATCTAATATACAATATCTTAAAAATGCAGAATATTCGTAATAGCATAGCAAACTAGGGGAAAAAAAACACAAGTACAAAGGAAAAGTAAATCATGAAGGGACCATCATTTATTCATTACAAATGATATTGAGGATTATGCAATAAAATGAAGGAACATTAATGATATACATAATTAGAATAGTTTAAAAACATGATTACAATTGTTTTCAAAAGAAAAACAAATGGGTAAAATGAAAGAAAAAAAATGCCATTATGGTTGAAACATGGCTATTTAATTAAAATCTGTGGTTTACTTTCCCATTTTTCTTGGCTATCACTCATATGCTTTACATTTTTGTAATGAAAAAGAAAACATATCGTTTAAATGTTTTTACCCATTTACATGTATAGCAAAATTTAACAAGACCCTTATCGCCAAATTCATCTGATTCTCTACTCTGTAACGTTTACTTCATCTACTCGCCTTATAATACCCTGTAAAGGGAAAGGTATTATAAGGAGAGTAGATATACTCCCCTACTGGCTCCACCTTTTGTTTTCATCTTTGAAAGTGGTACTCTAAGAGACTAGCAGACTTTTTCTTTTAAAGGTAAAGATAATAAATATTGTAGGCCTTGCCTGCCATTCAATCTGTCATGAATATGCCCATCTGCCACTGTACTGTCAATAATATCCACAGGCCATATGTAAATAAATGGATATGGCTCTGTGCTAACAAAATTTTATGTATAAAAACAGGCAATAAATGAGTCAGATACTGTACCAACTCTTGCTGTAAAATAATTCTAGTAACTAGTACTACTTAAATGAAACTAGCACTTAAAACTTAGAAAATTAGATTACCTGCAGATCATAATTATGATTTAAATAATACTATATAGGAACTTGCAAGAGTATCTAAACTATACTAAAGGGCCAAAACATTCTTGGTTAAAAAAATCAATTATGCACACTTATTCATATAAAAATGTTCTTACTCTGGGGGACAGCTGAGGACAATTACCAGATTCCACTGACTGAAATCAATTCTACTGTCTTGCAATCAAGTCCAGGCCATTACCGGAGAATGCTGGGTAAAGAATTCAGTAGGGGAGGAATTTTCCTTTTGAAATGATGGCCATAAATATGCCTAATTAATTTGAGTTGCAGGGTGATACTCTGAAATAAGAAAAATCTAGAAGAAAACTCGTCTATAAACTTTCCACTCTTAGTTTCTAAAAAGTACATATTAAACCCTTTGAACTTAGGTCATTGAAATCTTAAACTTAAGAAAGGAAAAATAAAGTATTTAATCAAAAATAATTGCAATTTTCTAAAAATCTAAGCAACTAACACAAAAAGACACTGTAAATAAATCTACATAACACTGACAAATCATGAGTTAATAATAGTTTTGTTACACTGTCAGATGATTCAAACAAATGGGTAACAAAATATGAGAAAAGAAAACAAAAAACAACTAGTAAATAAGCCTGGGAAAATATTTAGCTTCTCATCTGCTAATGGATGTGATGTGTATTTCTAATTTAATAGAAATAAATTATATGTAATTGACATAATTAATGCAGATGAAAGTGTACCTGGCACTATACTTTCTCATGGCAATGAAGACTAATAATTCATAATATAATTTAGAACATGAACCTTAATTTCAAATTCCTTGATTTATTTTCACATCTGCATCTCCAAGGAAATGGTCCTATCTAATGTTTTAGAAAAAGCTAATCACTGAAACTTCATTTCAAACTATCAGCAGAAAAGATACAGTTCTCACAGAAAGGAATTCTAAAACATATTAGCAGGATATTCAGCAACTATTTATAATGAAATACTTTTCTTATGTTAAGGTGAAAAGCAGTACAAGTTAAATATGAATAAAACTACCTAAAAAGCAAAGACTACATTGTCTAGAAAGTAACTCATGACAAAAGTCTTTCAGGGTGAGAGCATTAAGGTACTGCTTTTACTTTTTAAAACTTTCTGCTGTGTTTAAACTTGTATCAAGCCTTTAAGGAAAAGAAATTGAATATATCCCAAATAATTAAATGACCTCCAAACATCCTACCCTTTAATTAGTTGTTTAATCCTGATCATGATTTCATCAGCTATAACCTATTTTTATTTTTCTTGAAATCAGCTACCTTGGTGTTCCAATACTGCTTTAACCACCTCTTGGTGTCTCAGCTAAGAATGCCTGTCTCAGTTCTGCCTGGAAATCCACCACAGGTACTTGCTGCTGCTGAGATCGCCTCAGGTACACGTGACACCTAAGACAAGAGCACAAAACACATAAATGAAAAGACGCTTATATTTAATCCTCAAGATTCAAAGCATACCATTACATTATGAACAAATTATAAAAGAGGAGACTCTCTGCACGTAGGAATGTACAAGAACTGATGGATACCTACCCTCTTTGGTGATATTACCAAGGAACTTAAAGGAAAAAAAAAAAAAAGAGCTCTTTTGGTTTCAAATGTCCTATGAAAGAACCAAGAGTATAATAACCATTTCTAATCTGGAAACAACTCTTTAACCCCTAGGGAGGTAGGGTATTGGTTAAGGCATTTCCAATGAGACATTTTAAGATAGTTATTTATGCTGACAAGAAGTTACTAACTGAAACAAAGAACTTCCAAGCTACTCAGGCTCTCAGACTACGTAAATCTACCATCCTTTAGTTATCAGGGAATTCTAGAAAAATACTCAACATATTCCTACCTATGAGTAGGACTCTATCTGGCTGTGAATCTGATCATGAGGATAAGAGATACAGGAAATTACACAGGTTGCTGGCTAACAAGACAAACATAAATAAATCACCAGCCAACAAACTGCCCTCATTTTAAGTATGTGCTTGCATGCTAAGTCACATTAGTTGTATCCAATTTTTTGTGACCCTGTGGACCTTAGCCCGCCAGGCTCCTCTGTTCACGGGATTCTCCAGGCAAGAATACTGCAGTGGGTTGCCATGTCCTCCTCCAAGGGATCTTCCCAGGGATGGAACTCCTTTCTCTTACTTCCTGCACTAGCAAGCAGTTGATAAGTGCATATGTATAAAAATATTCAGTAACAGCTAGAATTGAAAATGGGACTGTGATAAATGGTTTTCCACTATTTCTATACTTTTAAAGTAAGATTTTTAACTGCAGTTCATAGGGTCGCAAAGAGTAGGACATGACTAAGCACTGAACAACAACATAAAGAATTAGGCTGGACTTTGTCCATGGTTCCTAGGAGGTAATCTCTAATCCTTTGAGTTTAACCAGTGATAAGAGTGTCTTTGTTACTCATGGTGGGCCTCTGGGATCACACTAGAGTTAAAGCTAACTAGACGGCTCAGGTTAAAACCTGCACTTAGAGAACAGAATATTTATATTGCTTACCTGTTTCTATAATCCACTTATTATCAAAGTGGACAAAGGTGGTTGGGGAAATTATATACATAACATATACAACAGACATCAGGAAAATGAAGTTGTCTCTTCTTCAAAAGCAATAAAGTATTTCCATAGATATGGACAAATGAATGAAACCTAAAGCAGGCTTTTAGATTAGCATATGACCACCTGTTATACTGATGATTCACACTGATGTTACACTGGATAAAGGCTCTAATAAAATATAACAAATGTAATAGAACTTTCACTCACTAACAAAGATCCTCTCCCAAGAAATCTCCTCCACAAGGCTCTAATAAAATATAACAAATGTAATACAATCTTCACTCACTAACAAAGACCCTCTCCCCCAAGAAATCTCCTCCACCCATACCTCTGCCACAATCTCTAATCTACCTCAAGTTATTTCTAGAGATTCTGGGGAGGAAAAAAATGGCATTACCATGTAAAAGAAAACAGGCAAATGCCTATCATAAATTATATAAAATATTCACTCAAAGTGAATATTTAATAAAGTGAATATTAAAATGAATTAAAGAATAATGAACTCTGAAGAGTAAGTAAAGAAAACAGACATGGGAAAATAGAGAAATCTTTTGCCTTACCAATAATTTTAAATATGCAGAATACTGAAATTTTCTCACATATTAAACGAGCAAATAACAAAAATAAGACAAAATGCTACCCATGTAAAAACTTCCTATTTGTAAAAACTTCATATTTGAAGAAGTGAAATAAAATACAAATAAATATTAATAACAGTTGACCCTTAAATAAGAGTTTGAATTGTGTGGGTCTACTTATATATGTTTTTTCCCCCAATAAATATATTGGGGATTTTTTTTTTGACATTTTTGACAATTTGAAAAACTTGCAGACAAACCAGAGCCTAGAAACATCAAAAAAAAGAAAGTTAGGTATGTCATGAACATGTAAAATATATGTAGACATACATTTAACATAAAAATGTTGTTCAGTCAACTGTCTATATTATCAGTAATGCTTCTAGTAAACAAGAGGCCATTTATAGTTCAGTTTGGGGGGACTCAAAAGATACATGAGGATTTTTGCCTATGTGGGGGACTGCAACTCAACTCCCTCATTATTCAAGAGACAACTGTAATATTAATTTTCAGACTGACTGCTCCTTTCTTCACTGCAATAAACTAAGAAATGCAAACAACGTAAATATCCATTAGTAAGATAATGATAAAGGTTACTACAGAATGCCTGACACGGAAAGACTCCCAAGGCATACTGTTACACAATAAATCTGTATATAAACAAACATGCCTCCACACACACACACTCCATATGTGTATTCTGAAATGATAAGAGATCAAACTATCTGAGGATTTATCTCTGGGGAGACAAAGGGAGGGGAATGGACTAGTGCTACTTGATACTATGAATCTCAAAATTACATGTTTTATGAGAAAATTATATTCATGTATTAGTAATAGCAATACAATTTGAAAAATAATAGCTTCAGGAAAGAAAAACAATTTTACCACTGATAACTATCAAGATTTGTGGTAATAACAAAATGCACAAGACCCAATGTAGATTCAGTATGTATCATGTCATTGTTACTGTTTTAGCTGCTAAGTTATGACTCTCTAGAAATGTTAATATAGTTTTAATTGAAATACTCCTTCTAGAAACACATTCATATCCTAAATTAAGAGAAAAATGCATATATTTCAAATGCACTAGAGCAAACATGAATACATAAATTTACATCTCTTCAAAGCACAGAACATTCATTTGGCAAGCACAACAAAAGTGTAACAAATAATAAAGCAGAAACAACTTTAATATGTTGAAGGAGGTAGAACTTTATGAACATTACCTGCACATGTACAGAAAAAAGGAAAAAATTGTTACTAAAATTTTAGCAAAAGTTAGGACAACATGGTTATGGATAATTTAATTGCTTTTTTACTATATCAATATAACATGCACAAGCTTCTTTCATTAATTAAATTCATTTAAATTCCCTGTGGCAGCATACTTTGTTCCAATTTGAAAATGCCCTAAATTGGTTCTCAGGGCCTGACTGTACTCACTCCTGGTTGCTCAGTGAGGCTGTCCTTCTACGTTTGACTTGGACTTCCACCTCTGGTACGTGCTGTTCTGTAGTCCGTCTCAAGTGTAAACGGTCCCTGAGGCAGAAAGGGGATTTGTTTTACAGAATTCATCAATTTCTGAAATAACCACTTATTTAAAGATTATACATATATCTAGTAAAATGGAATTTTTAAACTCCATCTAATCTAATTAAAGCAAGGTATGGTGATATATGCCAATTACAAATCAATAAAACTGACAAAGGTAGAATTAAATATTAGAAGATCTTTATCCCTCAATGGTCAGAATCTAGCCCAAAATTACTTTCTCCCTTTAGATTCTCCTTGACAGTGGAAAACTTCAAAGGAAAAATATCAAAAAAACTAAGCAAAACTGTTTATTTCTACATATACTCACATACACAGATATAACACTATATATTTACAGATATATTTACAGACAAATAAATGTACATACCCCTGAAAAATGGCAACAATGATTCCAAAAATGATTTGAAAAATATTTTATTATGATAGTTCCTTCTGTATAGTGGAATAAAGTATAAAATTTAAATTACAAAGTGTCTATTTAAGCAATCTCTTCTGTGAATACTTCCTTCTTAGGATTTGAGAAACAAGAAATTTTTAAAATGCTTAAGAAAAAGAAAAACCATAGCCACTGACAGTATAATCTGCACAATAGCTCATAAAATGGCTGCTCAAAGGATCTGAACAGGAAATCTGTTCAGAAGTTGGGTCACAGACTAGAAACTACAGGAACTGAAATTTTAAAATGTTAACTCAAAACAGAGATAAGGAAAGGCATTTTACGCAAGTAACATTTCCCAGGCAGATTTCAAAGGACACATTCCAAAAGATAATTTCCTGAACCCATGCTATTTTAGGTTTCACATTAGATTAGGCAAAATAAACAAACGAGTTTACCAATGACCCCAGATTTGCTTCAAAAACTTTAATGTTCTAATCAAGCAGTAGAAAAGATCATTTAAAAAAAAAATACTTTTGCTAATCTCCTTGACCTTTGGACCTTAGATTAGGTAATGCTTTCTTAGATTATGAGAACTAAAGTACCTAATGGAGACAGAAATCCATAGGATTTCACCAAAAGTGAAAAATCTTTGCTTCAAAAGAAAAACAATTAGAAGCATGGGAGAAAATATATGCAAATTATACATGCGATGAAAGTCTTTTATCCAGAATATATATAGTATTAACATTTGTCGCTCAGTCGTGTTCGACTTTTTGCTACCCCATGGACTACATGTAGCCCACCAGGCTTCTCTGTCCATGGGATTCTCTAGGCAAAAATACTGGAAAAAGAAAAATACTGGAGTGGGCTGCCATTTCCTCCTCCAGATATAAAGAACTCTAATTTAGAGAGATATAAAGAACTCTTACAAAATTCCATAATATAGTAACAAAACAATTTTGAAATGAGTAAAGGGGGCTTCCCTGATGGCTCAGTGGTAAAGAATCCACCTGCCCACGCAGAAGACACAAGTTCCATACTTGGTATGGGAAGATCCCACATATGGACCATGAAGCTGCTAAATCCCTACACCACAACTTTTGAGCCTGTGCTTTAGAGCTCAGGAACAGAAAAAACTGACGCCCACATGCCCTAGAGCCAGCCTGAACAAGAGAAGCCACAGAAAAGAGAAGACCTTGCACTGCAACTTAAGAGAACAGCCCCAGCTCACCACAACTAGAGAAAAGCCTGTGCAACAACGAAGACCCAGCACAGGTATGAAATAAATTACAAAAAATAAAATGAGTAAAAGTTTCAAACAGATCACTTTACAAAAGCATAAAAAGTTCCCTTAACAGAAGAAAAGATGCTCAATATGAGAGTCATTATGAAAACACAAATCAAAACCACAAACACCACCTCACACCACAGGAGAAGGATGTGGAGAAACTGAAGAAATGAAAAATGACACAACTCAGGCACTTCTTAAAGATGTTGAGCGTGTTAACATGTGACCCAGTATTTCTACTCCAAGCTTGGGGTGAAATAAAAACTCAAACTTGAACATGAAAGTTCCTACCAGTGTTAGTTGTAATAGCCAAAAATAGAAATAACCCAAAGTATAAATGATGAATGCATAAACAAAATATGGTGTGGTATGGTATATCCATACAATGGAATGTCATTCAGTCATAAAAAAGGATGAAATACTGATAGACAAGATGGTAGTTTCAAACATATTCATTAATACATTAACACAGTAAAACGAATTATAAACCTCTGCTTTGTCACAGACCACCCATTATGATTAATCGAAGCTTAATGGAGAATATCTCATTATCCATCCCACTCCTCAGAAAAAAATCTTCAGTTCCTTTACGTAACCTGAAGGTATGTGTTCAATTGAGAAAAGAATCAGTATATAAAGGTATCTTTTTCAACTTTCAAAGATTTTTAAAGCTACTTGCAAAATTAGTGATGAGCAGCTTTATTTTAAACTTTGTTCTAAATACATATATGTACATTTATAATGTCCCTAACTGCATTTCCAACCCAGAAGCCAACATTTCAGAAAATTCAGCACTTAAAGAGAAAAAAAGTTACATGTACACAATGGTAATTTCTCACTCCAAAATCCCTTTCATTAAAAAATTAATACTAATCTGGAAATATGGGCTTCTCGGATGGCGCCACGGTAAAGAAGCCACCTGCCAAGCAGGACATTCTGGTTCAATCCCTGAGAAGATCCCCAGGAGAAGAAAATGGCAACCCACTCCAGTATTCTTGCCTAATNCAGACCGCGCTGCGCTCCTCCGCCGCCACGGCACCACTCCGCAGACTCCGCCTACACATGCGCGGCAAGCTGCCCCGCTCCCTGCGACCTGACTCTGCCGCGCCTGCGCAGTCTGTTTGCCGCAGTGGCGAGGCGCTGCGGCACTGCAGGCGGCGCGCGCCCTCCCGGCGGCGCGCGCCCTCCCAGGGAGGGAAACCGGGGCTGGTGTCTACCCCACCCCGGTGGTCAAAGTCCTATGGCCTTTGGGGTGGGGGAGCTCTAGGGACCACCACGAGCTGGCAGTTAATGGCTCTTAGAATCGCACCAAATGTTAACAGTTGTACTTCGGCCCAGAGTGGTACCTCCCAGTGGAGTGGGAATTGGGTATTTCCTTTTTGTGAACATTCAAAAGTCCGTACCTTATTCAGGTTTCGTCAGGTTTTCCACTGGTGACCTTATCCTGTTGCAGGGTAACACAGATAGTATGTTACATTTATACACATATAAAGCAAGTCATGATTTCGTTAAACTCTTTACTGTGACATTTTAATCTTTTTACCATGTTTGTATTTTTACAGTGATGACTACTTTAAGAATTAAAGTATTATTAAGATAAAACAAAATTAAACAATTCTAAGCTCTAATGTACTTGCTGTCAATTTCCTTGGTCTATCTTCACCATTTTCTAGCCTGCTCTTTCTGCCAGTCTGCCCAGACTCCTAATTTCGTGGCTGCTCAAAATTGCCTGGTGGAATCTGCCTGCAATGCTGGAGACCTGGGTTTGATCCCTGGGTTGGGAGGTTCCCCTGGAGGAGGGCATACAATCCACTCCAGTATTCTTGCCTGGAGAATCCCTTGGACAGAGAGCCTAGCGGGATATAGTCAATGGGAGTCGCAAAGAGTCAGACACAACTGAGCAACTAAGTACTGTAGTTAAGAATCTGGCTTTGGATGGCGGGAAAGGCATGATAGGATCCCGACATTACAAGTGACACAGAGAGAGTGGCCATTTTGGCTCACTCATTTATTGAAAGAGAATATTTAAAATCAGTTTGTAGGGGTGAGCATATTCTACAATTAGCAAGTGAATATACTGAAAAGGAAGACTTCCCAGCAAAATGATGTTGCCCAACCATTCCTTTTTTTTTTTTTTTTAATGTAGGCGTCACAATTCAAACAATCAGAGATATGAGTTTAAAACACATCAAATCTAGACTATAATTATTCTCTATGCAACCGAAACTGGAGTCTGCAAAAAGTGATCAGAGCTCCATCACACAATATACAAAAATTAACTCAAAATGGATATGGATGAAAGTTCGTTTGTAAGAGTAAAATGCAAATCTCTTAGGAGGAAATGAAGACATAAATCTGTGTGATTCTGACTGAAGGAATGGTTTCTTAGATACACCAATGCACAAGCAACCAAAATAAATAAATAAATTGGACTTCATCACAAGTACGTTGTTTTTTCTTGAAAGATCACTGTTAAAAAAATGAAAAGAAAGCCAGCATAGTATTAAAAAAATTTGCAAATCATAATGCTATCTGATAAAGGAAGACTTACAATTCAAAACTAAAAAGACAAAAAATTTAATGAGCAAAGGATTTGAATTTGATAATTTACCCAAAACTGGCAAACAAATGGCTAATCATCACATGAAAGGATGCTTAGCATCATTAATTCTTAGAGAAATGCAAATGAATGGCCCCATGAAATAGGAATTCACACTCACTAGGAGGGCTATAATAAGAAAGACAATAACAAGTGTTAAGGAGGAAGTGGAGAAATTGGAACCTTTCAACACAGCACATAGGAATGTAAAATAGTGTAGTCATTTAGGAAGAGTGTGGGAGTACCTAAAAATTTAATCATAAAGTTACCGTATGTTCCCTCCTAGAGTTCGATTCCTAAGTATGTAACCCAAAATAAAACACACGTCTGCAAAAAGTTATACATGAATTTTCATAGCAATCCTGCTATAATAGAAGTGGAAATAACTCAAATGTCTATCAACTGATGAATGGTTAAGCAAAATATAAGGTATGGTATAACTGTACAATAGAATAGCATTTGGCCATTAAAAGGAATGAAGTATTGATTCATGCTGCAAAATGGATGAACCCTGAATATGTTAAGTGAAAGGCTGTATTCTTTTATGTGGCCATTAAATGAATTGTTCAAAATAGGCAAATCCATAGAGTTGGAAAACTGATTAGTGATTGTCAGGAAATGAAAGAAAGAAAAAATGGAGATGGACTGCTAATTGTTAAGTGTTTCTTTACAGAATGATGAAATGTTCTGGATTTAGATGGGAGGGTTGTAAAACATTGTGAATACATTAAAAAGCATTAAATTGTGCAGTTTTTAAAAGATTTTCTTGTATATGCAATATAAGTTAATTTCTTTTTAATCTCAATTGAGGGACATTCTACAAAATACTTGACTAGTAATTGTCAAAACTGTCAAGAGCATCAAAAACAAAGGCTGAGAAACTTTCTGAGTCTTATCATAACCAAGAAGAGCCTTGAGACAGGAGTACTAAATGTAATATATCATCCTGAATGAGATCTTGGACATTATGGAGAATCGAGGACATCTGAATAAACCATAAACTTCTGTTAATAATAATGTACCAATATTGGTTCATTATTGTAATGAATGAACCATACAATTGTAACATGTTGATAATAGGGGAATATATGTGTGAGATATAGGGGAACTCTCTGTACTACCTTCAAAATATGTAATTATAAAAGTATTCTGAAGTTAAATTTGGTTAAGGGAATAAACTTGATCAGAAAATGATATGCAAAAATATTCTAACACGGTCACCTATAAAGGAGAAGAAGGCTCACATACAAGGGAAGAAGAGATACTTCCTACTGAAAAAAAAATCTAATTTGAAAGATTTTTTTTCTGTAACTTGAATTTACAAGCTATATGAAGTAAAAAGTAAAGGGAACAGAAAAAGTTGTTCAAGGAAACTTGTCTGGCAAAAGACAATAAAGTTAAAATGGAAAACACACGAGAACTCATTTGCTATATACTTAGATAATGAATTATCATTAATTCTGTATCATTAATGAATCATTAATTGTCACTAATTAGCACTATAGCCAGAACATATAGAAATCAATAAAGAAAAGGGAACCTCAAAGAAGAAAATGCAAGGATGTCCAATCATTATGAAGTATCTTCCAGGTACCTTAACACTAGTTCAAATAACAACCATATAACTTATTTCGAATCTCCATCTCTTTTACAGGTTAGGAAATTGAGACACAGAGCAGTAAAAATCCACACTCAGAGTCACACAGCTCATAGGTGGTTGAGCTCACATTCAAGCCCAGCACCCTGGCTCCAATACCTGTGCTCTTAACCACTACTCTTAACAATCTGTAATGGCCTAACCATCTTGTAGGGGTAATGACTCCGTTCATTATAATTTTAATTCCACAACCGATGTGCACAAATCAACATATGAGAACCCAAGCAGAAAGCTGTGTGAAAAGAGAAAACAACACAAACACCCAAAACTTCCCTCTTATTCTCCTTATTTAAGGCACTAGGAGGGAGGCCTGGCGTGCTGCAGTCCATGGGGTTGCAAAGAGTCAGACATGACTGGAGCAACTGAACTGAACTGAAGGGGACAACAGAAGATGAAATGGCTGGATGGCATCACTGATGTGATGGACAGGAGTTTGAGTAGGCTCCAGGAGTTGATGACGGACAGGGAAGCCTGGCGTGCTGCAGTCCATGGGGTCACAAAGAATCGGACACGACTGAGCGACTGAACTGAACTGAAGGCGCTGGGTGGCAGTCTTTTACTACAGGCACAATTGGTTCACAAGCTCAACGAGAGAGAGAAATCTTTGCTGCAGGGCCCCTCCCCCACCTTGGGGACAGCAGGAGGGAGATTCTCCTATTAGCAGCCTTCTTGGAAAGTCCCAGGACCAATTCAGTAAGAGGCTGAACAGGGGAAGAAAGTACCTACTTGTTTAGAAACAAAAGACACTCAATAAAAAGATACTCTTCCATCCACAGATTCCATATACATTCTCACTATGTCTCCAGATTTGGGGGCAAGAATTCTCTAGACGGTCAAACGACCACATCACATCCCACCTACAACTTATGCATTTTTTAATGGTTGGGAAGGAATCAAAAAAAATAATATTTTGTAATACAAAAATTATATGAAGTTCAAATTTCAGTATCCAGGAATAAAATGCATGTAGAACATAGCTGAATAGAAAAACCCAGACTTTCCCCAAGTAAAAATCCAGGTCCCAAACTGCTGTATGTTTCCCCTTTAGCTTTACACAACTATCACACTCACATAGAATATTTCACTTCTGGCATTTCCATCATCAAATATGTATTGGGTTTTCTCTAAACCAAGTAATTATCCATACACTAGCTGGATGTCTTACAATTTAACTCAATTCTAATATTATCTACCTGGATATAGTGTCAGATAACACAGGTCAGAGCCCACAGCTCAGTTCTACAAGACTACTCCTAACCCGCATCAGATTCCAAGTGCAAGGAATACTCCCCAGGTTACCCATAACTTCTGCAGACAAAGAATGTACCCTGCCATAGCAGTAAACAAAGGATGTTGCCACCATCAAGCCATCACGCTCTGTAGCCACCCCCAGCTATGCACCCTGAGGGGATTCAGGGTGGAGAAAAGCAGGATGTTGACCCCATATGGTTAAGGTGCACATCAAAGGGATGATTTCAATGAGCCCAGACTCTTGCATCTTCCCAAACACAGAAAAAGTGTTAAGTTCATTAACTTGAGATGCCTGGTTTTTCTCTAATTATCAGCAGACTTTCAATGTTCCTACCACCTGGCTGTGGGGTGGGGGGTTGGTTGGTTGTTTTTTGCAAAAGCTCCTAAATATCTTGGCTCCTTCCTTACCTCTGGGAAACAGTCCCTCAGGACTGGGGGATTATTTTATGGGCTTCAGTCCTTAGGAACTCTGCCAAATAAAACTGAATTATCAACTTTTAGGTTGTGGTTTTTTTCCCCCAGTCAACACTTCTGTGGTTTGGAGGCTTCNAAGCTCCTAAATATCTTGGCTCCTTCCTTACCTCTGGGAAACAGTCCCTCAGGACTGGGGGATTATTTTATGGGCTTCAGTCCTTAGGAACTCTGCCAAATAAAACTGAATTATCAACTTTTAGGTTGTGGTTTTTTTCCCCCAGTCAACACTTCTGTGGTTTGGAGGCTTCTATCGGAGAAGGCAATGGCACCCCAGTCCAGTACTCTTGCCTGGAAAATCCCATGGATGGAGGAGCCTGGTGGGCTGCAGTCCATGGGGTCGCTAAGAGTTGGACATGACTCAGTGACTCCACTTTCACTTTTCACTTTCATGCATTGGAGAAGGAAATGGCAACCCACTCCAGTGTTCTTGCCTGGAGAATCCCAGGGATGGGAGAGCCTGGTGGGCTGCAGCCTATGGGATCACACAGAGTCGGACACAACTGAAGTGACTTAGCAGCAGCAGCATGATCTCCTCAATTTATTTGCTAGTGCAACTCACAGATTTTAGGGAAACCTTTACTTACATTTCCTAGTTTATTAAAGGATATAATAAATGATAGAGCTGAACAGCCTAAAGAGATACTTAGGGTGAGGTCTGGGAGGATTGACTGGGGTGCATCAATGTCCTCCCAGTACACAGATAGTTCACCAATCTACAATTTTGCCAAACGTCATACTTTGGCAATTTTTGTGGAGACTTCCTCCTATAGGCATGTTCAATTATTAACTCCATTTACAGCCCCTCTCTCCTCTCTAGAGAAGTGAGGGGTGGGACTGAAAAATTCCAGGCTTCTAAGCATGGCTTGGTCTTTCTGATGTTCAAGAGTCACCCAGTAGCCCACCCAGTCACCTCATTAGAACAGAAAATGCTCCCAATACTCTTCTCAAATAGCAACTTACAAAAGATTTAGGAGCCCTGTATCAAGGATGAGGTCAAAGACAAATATTAGAACCAGAGATACCAGTAGTGTTCTAACTGTTCAGTCACTCAGCTGTGTTCAACTCTTCGAAACCCCATGGACTGCAGCACACCAGGCTACCTTGTCCTTCACCATCTCCTGGAACTTGCCCAAACTCCTGTCCATCGAGTTGGTGATGCCATCCCCACATCTTATCCTCTGTCGTCCCCCAGCTCCTCCTGCCTTCAATCTTTCCCAGAATCAGGGTCTTTTCCAATGAGTGAGTTCTTCACATAATGTGGCCAAAGTGTTGGAGCTTCAGCATCAGTCCTTCCAGTGAATATTCAGGGTTTATTTCCTTTAGGATTGACTGATTGGATCTCCTTGCAGTCCAAGGGACTCTCAAGAGTCTTCTCCAACACCATAGTTCAAAAGCGTCAATTCCTCGGCTCTCAGCCTTCTTTATAGTCCAGTTCTCACATTCATACATGACAAATGGAAAAACCATAGCTTTGACTAGATGGACCTTTGTTGGCAAAGCAACGTCTCTGCTTTTTAATATGCTGTCTAGGTTGGTCAAAGCTTTTCTTCAAAGGAGGAAGCATGTTTTAATTTCATGGCTTCAGTCACCATCTGCAGTGATTTTGGATCCCAAGAGAATAAAGTCTGTCACTGTTTCCACTCTTTCCCCATCTATTTGCCATGAAGTGATGGGACTGGATGCCATGATCTTAGTTTTTTGAATGTGGAGTTTTAAAACAGTTCCTTATTACTTAGGAATTTATAAGGTTTGGGGAGCTCTGTGGCAGGAACTGGGAGCACAGACTGGCATATAATTTTTTTTTTTCTGTTATCTCACAATAGCTTTGTACATTTGCTTACATATTATCTATGGTTACGACTGCAGAGCTGAGTAGTTACAACTGATGGGGTTAAAGGCATACTGCCTCTGGTGGCTCAGATGGTAAAGAATCTTCCTGCAAGGTGGGAGGCCTGGGTTCAATCCCTGGGTTGGGATCATCCCTTGGAGAAGGGAATAGTGATTCATTCCAGTATTCTTGCCTGGAAATCCCAAGGACAGAGGTGCCTGGTAGGCTACAGTCCATCAGGTCGAAAAGAGTCACACACTACTGAGGGACTAACACATATTCCCAACATAGTGGTTTCCCCCAGTGATTTAGGTGGTAAAGAACTCCCCTACCAATGTAGGAGACTCAAGAGACGAGGGTTCCATCCCTAACTCAGGAAGATCCCCTGGAGAAGAAAATGGCAAACTGCTGCAGTATTCTTGCCTGAGAATTTCATGGACACAGGAGCCTGGCAAGCTACAGTCCACAAGGTCACAAAGGAGTCAAGACAGGACTAAGCACACCTGCACACACTCATGCATGCACCCCAACACATGCTTCCTTGAATATTTTAAGCTGAAGGTTCAGAGAAAATAGAAGAGGCAGGAAGGTCACTGTGATCTTCTCCCAACCCTCCTCTGAGATGAGTCATAAAAGTCTCTTGTGAGAGGTGCCCATCCTATACCCAGGGGGTGAGGATCATTTTTATTTTAAAAGACAAAAGGATGCCAAAAGAATAAGAAAAATAAGTTTTAATAAATTTCTTCCAGTTTTATTCACTAACCTCATCCTCTCTGACATTTTTGCACAAACTTGGCATCAAAATAATCAAGGTCTGTTTCTATAAGAATTTAGAAGTCTATAGAATTTAGAATTCTAAGTATAGAATTTAGGAATTCTATACTAATTTCCCTTAGGAATGAAGGCTCCTATGTCACATACAACTCCCATTAAATAAATTTGTATGGCGAATTCCTCAGTGGTTCAGTGGTTAGGACTCCATGTGTTCACTGCTGAGGATCCAGGGTGTGATCCTTGGTTGGGGAACTAGGACCCCACCAGCCACCCAGAGAAAGAAAAAAAGAAAGAAAAGAAGTCATAAATACGAAAGAAAAGTCATAAAAGAAAGAAAGTCATAAAAGAAAAAAAGTCATAAATAAATTTGTTTGTCTTTGTAAGTTCAGTTTTCAAACCCTGCCAGGACAGGGTTGAGGAGAGCTTTTTCCTGCACTAAACAGCAGAAACTATTTGGTCCACAAAGCCAGAAATATTTACTATCTGACTGTGATGGTAATTTTATGTGTCAAATTGACTAGGACATGCTGCTGCTGCTGCTAAATTGCTTCAATTGTGTCTGATTCTGTGCGACCCCAGAGATGGCAGCCCACCAGTCTCCCCCATCCCTGGGATTCTCCAGGCAAGAACACTGGCGTGGGTTGCCATTTCCTTCTCCAGTGCATGAAAGTGAAAAATGAAAGTGAAGTATTCAAGTGTATCTAACTCTTAGCAACCCCATGGACTGCAGCCTACCAGGCTCCTCCATCCATGGGATTTTCCAGGCTAGAGTACTGGAGTGGGTTGCCATTGCCTTCTCCCGACTAGGATATAGTACTCAGATATTTGGTCAAACATCAGCTGTTTGTTGCTGTGGAGATATTCTTCAAATGGGATTAACATTTAAATCAGTAGACTTAGAGCAAAGCAGATTATTCCCATGATGTAGGTAAGTCTCATTCAATCAATTGAAGGTCTCAAGCAAAAGCAGACTGAGGTCCCCAAAGAAAGATAGAATTCTGCCAGAAATTGACTCACATGAGTCAATTTCTAAAAATAAATTTTTATTTGTCCAACAAATTGGCCCTTTAGAGAAAAAGTTTGCTGATCTTTATCTTAGTCACTTTTATCACAAAAGTTGTCAGGAATTCCTAGTCAGAATAGTGTGATTAACAATCTTCCTTTTACAATATATGTAAATGAAACCATCAGGCTGACATATAGCAACAACATGGATGAAATTTCAGGGCATTATGTGAATGAACTATGGCAGAGAGCAAAGGACAAATATAATGATTCTACTTACATGAGATACCTGGAGTAGTCAGATTCATAGAGACATAAAGTAGAATGGTCATTGGTAGGGGCTGGGAATAGGGAGAAATGGGAAACTTGTTTAATGGGTACTGTTTCAGTTATTCAAAATGAAATGAGTTCTGGAGATGTATGGTAGATGGTTGCAGAACAATGTGACACACAGTGCCACTGAGCTGTACATTTAAAATGGCAAGTTTTATTTAACATGAATTTTATCACAGTAAAAAAAAAATAGTACAAAGCACTATGATGAGTAAGCAAATTATTAGTTTCATGAAAAAAAAGCCCAGATGCAAATTAAAAAAAAATACATCTAAAATGTCTATATATTATAGTTGTCCAGGGAAATTGTTTGGTCCTGTTAATTGCTTTATAAGTTATTTGAAAAATATATTTAAATAATTTTTACATCAACAAGAAATTCTGTTGATAATTTAAAGTAAGTAAAATATTTCTTTGGTCTCTACTACTGTGGCATCAACCATCATTACTCCATTGGTCCAAATTTGTACTATCAGCAAATTTGTCTCCCCTCCATTGAGACACTGATTCCCAACACCTTCACATTTTCAGCACCACATTCTTACCAGATATCAAGAATCAGAGTTCCTGAAAGTTTGTGTTGGGCTGTGCTAATTAACTTCAGTCATGTCTGACTCTTTGTGACCCTATGGACCACAGCCTTCCAGGTTCCTCTGTCCAGGGGATTCTTCAGGAAAGAATACTGGAGTGGGCTTCTATCCCTTCCCCTAGGGGTCTAGTTTATAAGGCACCAAACTTAGCTTCCCAGACCTTGATACCAAAAGGCATATTAAGCTGTACCTAATTCTTAGAGACGTTTTACACAAAATCATAGAATATAAGTAAATGTATCTTTCAGCAAGTGGTTCATTAATTACAAAACTTAAAGGCCACTGATGAGGCTCTTGAATGGGAAAGAGCAGGAAGAGTGCAAAAGGGAGAAAGACTATAAGCCACAAAATTTATACTATATCTTTGCCTTAGTCCCAAAGAGTGAACACCCACAGTATACTTTTCTCAAAAGCAAAATGAGCTTTCTAATACCTAACCTTATTTGCGGGCAAATTTTCAGATACCATTGCACTGAACCAGAGATCAAATTGCCAACATCTTCTGGATCATAGAAAAACAAAGAGAGTTCCAGAAAAACATCTACTTCTGCTTTATTGACTATGCCAAAGCCTTTGACTATGTGGATCACAACAAATTCTGGAAAATACTGAAAGAGATGGAAATACCAGACCACCTGACCTGCCTCTTGAGAAATCCGCATGCAGGTCAAGAAGCAACAGTTAGAATCAGACATGGAAAAACAGACTTGTTCCAAATTGGGAAAGGAGTACGTCAAGGCAGTATATTGTCACCCTGTTTATTTAACTTATATGCAGAGTACATCATGAGAAATGCCAGGTTGGATGAAGTGCAAGCTGGAATTAAGATTGCCAGGAGAATTATCAATAACATCACATATACAGATGACACCACCCTTTCGGCAGAAAGTGAAGAAGAACTAAAGAATCTCTTGATGAAAGTGAAAGAGGAGAATGAAAAAGTTGGTTTAAAACTCAACATTCAGAAAATTAAGATCATGGCATCTGGTCCCATCTCTTCATGACAAATAGATGGGGAAACAATGGAAACAGTGACAGACTTTATTTATTTATTTATTTATTTGCTCCAAAATCTTTTCAGGTGGTGACTGCAGCTGTGAAATCAAAAGATGCTTGCTCCTTAGAAGTAAAGCTATGACCAACCTAGACAGAATATTAAAAAGCAGAGACATCACTCTGCCAACAAAGTTTGTCTAGTCAAAGCTTTTTCATGTATGGATGTGAGAAATGAACTATAAAGAAAGCTGAGCACCAAAGAATTGACGCTTCTGATCTGTGGTGTTGGAGAACACTCCTGAGAGTCCCTTGAACTGCAAGGAGATCCAACCAGTCCATCCTAAAGAAGATCGGTCCCGAATATTCATTGACAGGACTGATGCTGAAGCTGAAACTTCAATAATTTGGCCACCTGATGCAAAGACGTGAGTCACTGGAAAAGACCCTGATGCTGGAAAACATTAAAGGCAGGAGGAGAAGGGGATGACAGAGGATAAGATGGTTGAGTGGCATCACTGACTCAATGAACAAGAGTTTGAGCAAGCTCCGGGAGTTGGTGATGGACAGGGAAACCTGGCATGCTGCAGTCAATGGAGTCACAAAGAGTCATACACAACTGCACAGCTGAACTGACTGATATCTAGAAAAGCACTAATTCTCTTCATGATAACATCAGATCCTCGTGGCTAGCAGAAAAACTTTTGTAAAATGAGACCTTAATTGTATTGAACTCCACCTTCACCAAAACTTTATATACTGACTTTCTTTCCACTGCCTCTTTGGAGCAGTCTCTCAAAGCTATCTGAGGTGTTGCCTCCTAGGCTGCAGTCCTCATTTCAGCCCGAACAAAACTTAACACAATTTTCTGATAGTATCTGTAGGATTTTCTAAGTAAAATATCATATCATCTGCAAATAGTGAGAGTTGTACTTCTTCCTTTTCAATCTGGATTCCTCTTATTTCTTTCCCTTCTCTGAGTGCCACAGCTAGCACTTCCAAAACTATATTGAATAATAGTGGTGCGTGGGTACCCTTGTCTTATTCCTGATCTTATAGTGAATGTTTCAGTTTTTCACAATTTAGAATGATGTTTGCTCTGGGCTTGTTGTATATGGCTTTTATTATGTTAAAGTATGCCAATTGTTTTTTGAAGAGTTTTTATCATAAATGGGTGCTGAATTCTTTCAAAAGCTTTTCCTGCATCTATTGAAATTATCGTATGGTTTTTATCTTTCAAGTTGTTAATATACTGTATCACACTGATTGATCTGCATATATTAAAGAATCCTTGCACCAGACAGAATGATCATAACCAAAAAATACACAAACAACAAGTGCTGGAGAGGGTATGGAGAAAAGGGAACCCTCCTACACTGCTGGTGGGAATGTAAATTGATACAGTCACTATGGAAGACAATATGGAGATTCCTTAAAATCTATAAATAAAACCATATGACCCAGCAATTCCACTTCTAGGCATATACCCTGAAGAAACCAAACTGAAAAAGATACACTGGGGTATCTTTGCAACACTCTTTAGAATACCCAAGTCCTGGAAGATGAATGGATAAAGAAGATGTGGTACATATATACAATGAAATAGTACTCAACCATAAAAATGAGCACATTTGAGTCAGTTCTAATGAGGTGGATGAATCTACAGCCTATTATACAGAATGAAGTCAGTCAGAAAGAGAAAAGAAGTATCATATATTAATGCATGTATTTAATGGAATCCAGATGGATGTTACTGACAAAACTTTTCAAAGAGCAGCAATGGAGACACAGACATAAGAACAGACTTATGGACAAGGGTGGGGGAAATGAGGGACAGGGTGAAACAAATGAAGAGAATAGCATGGATGCCTATACACTAACATATGTAAATAGATAGCCAATGGGAATTTGCTATATGACTCAGAGAACTCAAACTGGGACTCTATAGTAACCTAGAGGGGTGGGAATGGGAGTGAGGTGGGAGGGGCAAGAGGGAGGGGACATATATACACCTATGATTTGTTCATATTGATGTGTAATAGAAATCAAAGCAATACTGTGAAGCAATCATCAATCAATTACAAATAAACATTAAAACAAACAAAACTTGTGACTAACATTGTGCATCTTTTTTAGTCAACACTATAAAAGGCGAAAAAGTGCCCAATTTCTAGAAATCCCCATCCCTTCCCCCAGATAGTTAGGATAATCCTCTTAGTCATTAGTCTACATAATTACCCACCCCTATAAAAATTAATAGCCCCATAACGCCATACCCTGGTGACTCTTGCCTTCGAAGATGGTCCGCACTCTGTCAATGGAGTATTTATCTCCCTGAATAAATCTTCTTTTCCCCTACTGTGGCTCACTCTTGGATTCTTTCCTGTAAGGAGCTCAGAACCCACACTTGGCGGCTGTCCCAGGGACTCAGACACAACCTGGGATGTGATCATGCTCTCTAGTCCTACTCTCTTTCCTACAACACTAGGGAACTGGATACTTGTGATATTGCAACTTAGAAAAAGATATATATATCTCCCTTTTCCTGGCGTAGAGCTCCTATAACCCTTGCAATTTCTTGTACTGAGAGTAAAAATGGTATTTTTTTATTATGATAATAAGGTAATTTTAGAAGGTAGGGAAGAATGAGAGCTGGCTTGGTTGCCAAGATAAGCAAGTGATTAGGGAGGTGGCACTTTCAATCCCATCCCCAGATTTAATAAACTGTACCTAGGTAATGAAGATTCCATTAAAAACAAAAGGATGGGGTTTGGAGAACTTCTAGGTTTGCGAACTAGAAATATTTCATACACCACAGCTCTGGGCCCACTCTCCACAGGGACGGAGTCCCTTTGATCAGGACCTCGCACTCGGTATCTGTTCCCTGTAGCTGCTGATTCCTAACTTTTAATGTGCTTTGTAATAAACTGCTAATATAGTGAGTAAAACAATTTTCTAAGTTCTGTGAGCCATTCTAACAAATTAATTGAATCCAAGTGGTCATAGGAAGGTCTGATTTTTAGCCAGTTGGTTAGAGACACAGGAGATAACCTGAACTTGCAATTGATATCTGAAGCAAGAAGGGTAGTTTATAGGGCTGAGCCCTTAACCTGTGAAATCTGATACTATCTCTGGTTGTATAACGTCAGATTTGAATTGAATTTCAGTGTCTGGTGTCAGACAATTGCTTGGTGGTTATAGGGGAAATTTTCCCACATGTTGGAATTGCATATACAAACCTTAATACTTAAAGTCCAGCCAGGCCTCAAGTGCCATTCTTTTTTTTTTTCCAAGTGCTATTCTTCTATAGCTCCTGCATCAATGACAGCTCCAGAAACCCACTGGTTGGGAGGGCAAGACAAAGGGATGGGGAAATGAGGAAATCAATTAACTTGCAGGCTTCCCTTCAAGTACCATTTCTTCTCTAGCACATTCTCTGAATAGAGTGATAACAAAACTGATGCTCAGATGCTTGAAGGACTTGCCCAAGATCACAGACCTTTTAAAAATCATATGGTTAAGAAAATCACAAGCACAAGGCACTGAATCAACAAGATATAGATACAGACTGTACTATAGATGTGGAGTGGGTTGCCCACCTAAGTATTCTTGCCTGAAGATCCCAAGGACAGCAGTTGTGGGGTTTCAAAGAGTCAGACATGACTAAGTGACTAAGCACATAGATGTGGAAGATACTACAGATGCTGAAGAACTTATTAAAGAATGTGAAGAAATAAATAATATGGAAAAATGTCATAATAAACTATCTCTTGTTGGAACTGAGACGTTCACTGATTCAAAATGCTCAGTTATTGCAAATTATGTAAGTGAAATGTTTCACCACCACTGGATTTAGTCAATCTCAGAAAGAAACTTTGCATCAGGTGGCCAAAGTACTGGAGTTTCAGCTTCAACATCAGTCCTTCCAATGAACACCCAGGACTAATCTCCGTTAGGATGGACTGATTGGATCTCCTTGCAGTCCAAGGGACTCTCAAGAGTCTTCTCCAAATGTATTCTTTTTAATAGCNTGAAGTCAAGTGGGCCTTAGGAAGCATCACTACAAACAAAGCTAGTGGAGATGATGGAATTCCAGTTGAGCTATTTCAAATGCTAAAAGATGATGCTGTGAAAGTGCTGCATTCAATACACCAGCACATTTGGAAAACTCAGCAGTGGCCACAGGACTGGAAAACATCAGTTTTCCTTCCAATCCCAAAGAAAGGAAATTTCAAAGAATGCTCAAACCACAGTGCAATTGCACTGATCTCACAGGCTAGGAAAGTAATGCTCAAATTTCTCCAAGGCAGGCTTCAATAATATGTGAACTGTGAGCTTCCAGATGTTCAAGCTGGATTTAGAAAAGGCAGAGGAACCAGAGATCAGATTGCCAACATTCACTGGATCATCAAAAAAGTAAAGGAGTTCCAGAAAAACATCTACATCTGCTTTACTCAGATTAACTAATTTTAAATATTTTGCCACATTTGCTTTATCATGTTCTGAGGACCATCACTTTCACCTGGATTACAGTTTCTAGCCCTGCCTCCTCTCTCAAACATCCTTCTAAATTATTTGGAAAAAATTAATACAGAAAGGAAGACTCCAAGAATATGGTATGGAAAACTTCATAGAGTAATGATAGCAGAGGAAAGGGGGTATGGAAGTGGTGAAGTGTGGAAGGTACACAAGGGGAGTTAGCAATCTAATTTTGAGAATTAAAGAATTACAAAACCTGTAGGCATACAGATGCATTCTGTGATTTACATAGAACACTGGAAACCTTCTTTCTCCCAAGAGCCCTTTATAAACAAATAGCTAACATGTATACCATATGCCTAGAGTAATAGGTGAAAAGAAAAATAGAGGTTGAAATTTTGGCTTTTCCTGCTTAAATTCTGAATAACTTCAGTATAAGCTTTCATACACAATTATATTTACATCACCAAATAAAATAATCTTATGGATTTTGTCCTTACTGTGTTCACAGTCTATTAAAGAGATAAATAGGATTTGTATTGAAATAGCCAGAAAACCACCACTGCTAAACCAGGGGCTTTAGTCTCCATTAAAACATCTTGCTGAACATGTAGATATGAACTAATGATCATCATTTGTCAGCTTTCATTTATTTAGCTAAGTGAGCAAGTCTGGTCTACTCTGAACATTTAAGGGCTAAGGTCTAAGGATACCCATACTTAGATNGAAAACCACCACTGCTAAACCAGGGGCTTTAGTCTCCATTAAAACATCTTGCTGAACATGTAGATATGAACTAATGATCATCATTTGTCAGCTTTCATTTATTTAGCTAAGTGAGCAAGTCTGGTCTACTCTGAACATTTAAGGGCTAAGGTCTAAGGATACCCATACTTAGATGCTCATGGCAGCAGTGTTGGTGAAAACTGAAGACTACACAATTTAAACAACCATCATATATAGAAGAGGCACATCTATTGTGGCCTATAGATATAATGGTATTATATACATATACTTAACATTACTATATACAACTATTCACAAGTAGATATGTATTTATACACACATACAGTGATATTAGATACAGATATAGTGTGATAGATATAGAGGGATAATGATAGAATATTATCTTGAGATGGAAATGAGCAATTGTTACATATAAATGGGTGAATACTGAAAACATAATATTAAGTAAAAAGATATATATATATATATACACACACACACATACAGTTAAGAGCAGGAAAAACTATGTAAACTGCTTTCCTATAGCTTAAATATGTAATCACAAGGGATAAAATTGTAAAGAACAGCATGGAGGATTCATCTTGGTTAGAAGCAGAGGTCATGATTTGGAAGGGATATCCAGCACATTTAAGAGAGCCAAGTTACTTCTTCACTTAAATATAAGCCTGTAAAAGGCACTTAGCCTCTTTATATGAGTTTTTATTTTTTGGTCATGCTACATGGCTTGTGGGATCTTAATTTGCTAACCAGGGATCAAACCTGGTTCCCCTGCAACTTGAGCACAAAGTCCCAACCAATGGACCACCAGGTAATTCCCTGTATGACATTTCATTATCCGTAAGATGGAATTTTCCATGGAGAGCAAGAACAACAGTGACAAATACAGAACAAGTACTCAACAGATGCTGGATGATTCGGGTTGTGTTCATATCCTCTGTTGTACTCAAACCAAAGAAATCCTAGTTTCTTCTCAAAAGTGCAAGGTTTTAATAGGTCAAAAAAGACCACTGTGAATTGGTCTGGATGATTATACCCACCTTCTTATAAGCCTTGGTCGCTGGACTGGAAAATGGAAGCAGGTTCTGAGTCTCAGTTCTGGCGTAATCACAGGCCCAGGTCTCAAGAAACATGTTTACCAAGTCCTCGCAACTCACTTTCCTTGGAGCTTAGCTCATCTCTCTGGCTGGGGCCCCTTAACTACAGGATGATTAGGAGAAACTGATCCTGCCTGTCGGTATTACAATTAAACCCCATGCTTTAGAATTCTTCATCATAGTTTCTTTTACCTGAATAATCAGTTGGGTTGTCCTTAGAATAATATAAGAAGACTCTTCTTGAGTGCAAACAGAAAATGTTTCCCACAAAATCTGTGCATGGGTCTACAATTCCTCCAGACTCCTGCTTTTCAAGCACATAAAAGCATGCACCTGTTTTCTTACGATTCCTAAGTAAGCCTCAGGGCAAAACTCTTTTCACCTGCTTAATGTCAATGTTCTTCAACCTGGCTGTTTCGGAATCCTTCACAAAGCCAAACCTGCAGTACTAGTTATGATTCCACTGGTTTTGGGTCGGATCTAGTTGTGTGTGAAGGTAATCTTGTCAGAAGAGCCTTGTGCAGCTGGGTTACTGGGTTACTGGATATATGCCACTCCTAGAACTTGTGAGTGTTCCCAAAAGGCAAATCATGGGCTGTCTCTGCTTTGTCAGAAGCTGTCCTGAGGTAGAAAGGAAAGATAGTATATCTCTACACCATACCCTTTAAATCCTTGTCTACTTGGAAGGGCCCCATACCTAGGTAACTCTCCAAAACAAATCTTAAACAGCTGCTGACTTAGAACATAACTACAAAACACTAGCCATCCATATGCTTTCTTGGCTGAACTCTGCTTTTGGAACTTGAGATCAGGGAGGTAGTTTAAGACTGTTGAGCACAGGACAGCTTGCTACCCCTTTGGATTGTGATTTAGTAGTAGGCCTGGGGTGGGAGTTGAGGTCTGCCGGCCTAACAAGATCTCAGGTTATGCCAATGCTGTTGATTCACAAACCTCACTTTGAGTAACAAAGGTCCAGCATACTTCATAAGTGCTTACTTGCCAGGGAGACAGATATAGTCAGACTCCTAATTTTAACTCAAATGCCGTGGGATCTTGAACAACTCCTTGCCCTCTGGAGTTGAGTTTATGACTAAAATTCCCCCTCTACTTGCCTTGAGGAAGTTTAACTATGTAAAGCATACTCATTTTTTTTTCAATAGAAATGCCATAATTTGTTCTTCTGTATAAAAATGCATCTTTACATTGGTTTCTAAGAGGAAGAAATATATTTCAGATCATAAATAATCAGCAAACATACAACTGCAGACAGCGAAAACAAAAAAACACTGGTGCTTTCTATTAGTGCTGAAAGCAAACCTGCTTAGGATCTTAGGATATATTTATAGGCTACTGCAGTACTCAACCACAAAAGCTGAGGTGTTTAGATCTTTTAGGAGTAGACACTGATGTCTGTAAAGGCAGATCCCCTATATAAAAATAAATAGGGTATATTTTCACACCTATGTGCTGTAATGAAGAGTAATATTGGTAGGAAAGTAAAGTATGAACAGTTAATTCAAAATAGTTCACTCACTCAGTAGTGTCCAACTCTTTGTGACCCCATGGACTGCAGCATGCCAGGCTTCCCTGTCCATCACCAACTCTCGGAGCTTGCTCAGGCTCATGTCCATCAAGTCAGTGATGCCATCCAACCATCTCTGTCTTCCCCTTCTCCTGCCTTCAATCTTTCCTAGCATCAGGGTCTTTTCCAATGAATCAGTTCTTTGCATTAGGTGGCCAAAGTATTGGAGTTTCACCTTCAGTCCTTCCAATGAATATTCAGGACTGATTTTGCTTAGGACTGACCTGTTTGATCTTCTTGCAGTCCAAGGGACTCTCAAGAGTCTTCTCCAACACCACAGTTCAAAAGCATCAGTTTTTCAGGGCTCAGCTTTCTTTACAGTCCAACTCTCACAACCATACATGACTACTGGAAAAACCATAGCTTTGACTAGACAGACCTTTGTCTGCAAAGTAATGTCTCTACTTATTAATATGCTTTCTAGGTTTGTCATAGCTTTTCTTCCAAGTAGAAAGCATCTTTTAATTTCATGGCTGCAGTCACCATCTGCAGTGATTTTGGAGCCCCTCAAAATAAAGTCACTCATGTTTCCATTGTTTCCTCATCTATTTGCCATGAAGTGATGCGACTGGATGCCATGATCTTAGTTTTCTGAATGTTGAGTTTTAAGCACACTTTTTCACTTTCACCAATTCAAAATATAAGGACAAGCAAAAAGAAACTGGCTCACATGCTGAGTTCAATATTAAACTGGGCTTCAACTCCACACCCTCAAATTTGGTGCACTGTAGTAATTTTCTATATCTCAAGGTAGTGGACTCTCATTGGTTGGACTGTTACTTCTCTTATTGTGTGGTCCTCGGATAAACCCTGGCAATTATTAGAAATACAAATCCCCAGGTCTCCACCCCAGAGTAAATTAGAAAAATCTGGGTGGGTGTTTGTACTCTGTTTTAACAAGCTCTCATGTGCTGCTGATACACATGCAAGTGGGTAAACCGTTGCCTTACCAGAGAGATACATAGAGTCAAGCATAACCACTGGTTTAAAAAGAAAGAGCAAATATCCAAAAATGAGTAAAAGGCTAAACCGTGTAATTACATTTTAATTGAAATGATAATGGCTTTCAGTTCTCGATGAGTCATGTTGGACTCTTTGTGACCCCCTGAACTGCAGCACGCCAGGCCTCCCTTCCCATCACCAGCTCCCGGAGTTCACTCAAACTCATGTCCATCGAGTCGGTGATACCATCCAGCCACCTCCCCCTCTGTCATCTCCATCTCCTCCTGCCCCCAATCCCTCCCAGCATCAGGGTCTTTTCCAACGAGTCAACTCTTCGCATGAGGTGGCCAAAGTATTGGAATTTCAGCTTTAGCATCAGTCCTTTCAATGAACACCCAGGACAAAAAAATGTTTCTAAGATTAACAGACGTTTTCTAAGCATCCATAACAGATAGAGGAGGTGGTGGACTAGACAGAGTACGCAGGCAAGTGGAGGATAAAGAGTGAAAGGCTAGGGATATGTAAGATTTCTACTTACATAGGCGAAAGTATCACTGTGACTGGAAAAGGAAAGGGGAGATACAGATGTATACAGATACACATACAGGAGATGCAGATGTATCTCCCCTNAGCATCCATAACAGATAGAGGAGGTGGTGGACTAGACAGAGTACGCAGGCAAGTGGAGGATAAAGAGTGAAAGGCTAGGGATATGTAAGATTTCTACTTACATAGGCGAAAGTATCACTGTGACTGGAAAAGGAAAGGGGAGATACAGATGTATACAGATACACATACAGGAGATGCAGATGTATCTCCCCTTTCCAATGAACACAAAGCACATTTTTGCATACTTTCAGATTTATACAGCTATATTTTGAAAAACCTGATATATTGATTTTCCTCTTTGTAATGCTCAACTTCAGCAAAATGAAGGTGAATTTCCCCAGGAGGTTTTGCTACCCCTTTTCCGGTCACAGTGGTACTTTCGCCTATGTAAGTAGAAATCTTACATATCCCTAGCCTTTCACTCTTTATCCTCCACTTGCCTGCATACTCTGTCTAGTCCACCACTTCCTCTATCTGTTATGGATCCTTAGAAAACGTCTGTTAATCTTAGAAATATATATATTGTCCTGGGTGTTCATTGANTTTTTTTTTTTTTAATAAAAGGGAGTCTCATTAAAAAAAAGAATGAACCTACTCATCAAACTTACCGAAATACAGAAAACATTTTGGCAAATATATTAAAATAATACAAAGTAATATTTTAAAAGGAAGGCACTTAAATATGCTCACAGATCGTCTCCGTAGCCATGGAAACAATGCAAAATATTTCCATAACGTTCTGTATAAAATACAAAGCTTTCGTTTTGCTGCATTTGTAATGCAGAACTAAAGGAAAAAAGTAAGAAATAAAAAGAGGAAATGAGTCTTTTAAAGTCAGTATTATTTAGGGTACATTTCTAAGCGTGTAGAGGCCAATTCATATTTTAAAAAGACTAAATTCTGAACATAATAACGCGAGAACAAAAAAAAAGCCAAATTATGAAACGTGTTCGTTTCCCTAGGAAGCGGTGATGGATATACAGAGCAAAGCACGCAGACTACAGCAGCACAGCGCGCCGCCCCGGGGGCGCAGTCAGGGCCCGCCCACTGGCTGTCCGTCACAGTCAGGTACCTCACCTTCCCAGAGTGCCCCGCGGACTGGCCAGCCGCACTGGATGATGACGTACTTACTCCAGGCTATGGGGTTGGCTGGGCTCGTTATTAAAGGCTGGGACGCGAAGCGCGCGCNGCCGCCCCGGGGGCGCAGTCAGGGCCCGCCCACTGGCTGTCCGTCACAGTCAGGTACCTCACCTTCCCAGAGTGCCCCGCGGACTGGCCAGCCGCACTGGATGATGACGTACTTACTCCAGGCTATGGGGTTGGCTGGGCTCGTTATTAAAGGCTGGGACGCGAAGCGCGCGCCTCCGAGTGAAACTTTGTTCTAATAGTTTTAGTTTCCTAAACTGGCTACATAGGCAAGAAAGAAAATTCGAAATTACTCATTACTTAAGTTTATCCCCTCCAAAAGAAGAGTCCAAAAATAGAAGTTTTAACTCCACTGTGAAACATATGTCCCTTTTTAAGAGGTTTTGATTCGTAAGAAATTGATCATTGACCAAAAAAAGAAAAGAAGTAACATATATTGCTGAGGAAATTTTCCTGTTTTGTTACGAACTTGGGATCCTGAACAAATACATGCTGCTCACTGACTAAATTTAACACTGTTGGCAATTGTAGGATCTATGTTGATTTATGTAATACAAAAACACGTTTGCAGTGAAAAGTAAAGACATTAAATGAATGCATCCCTTGTGTAGACTGAATAGAGACCAAAATTCAGATGTTGTAAGGTGCAACTCGCAGAACTAAGAATCACTTCCTAATTTTTTAATTGGTTCTCACTCTTTAAATTTGTAACATTACCACTCCTTAAAAAATAGTCTACATAATGAAGAAATAGTTTCTTTCTTTTTTTTTAATGTTTACAACGTCTGATTAATTTTAAAAAAGACAAAATATTTCAAGATCATTCCTAAATGTGACACTAATAGTTTTATATTGAAATTATTCCCTACCTTCTCCTTAACACTTCTAGTAGTCCTAATACTTTCCATTACTTAAAAAAAAATTTAAAGTCAACCTTCAAATAATTAACAAGGAAATGAGGAATTCATTATTTTTGAAGTAGTTTGGCGCATTGACTTATTTATGTTGCAGAATGCAACAGATAAAGGTTTCTGCCATTATTTTGGTAAAATAATAAAGCTGGAAGGAGGAAACAGCCCTGGGGAAACTGGCCCCTTGGACAATATTGAGGTAGCAAACTGAACTGCACTGCAAGGTGATGAGAGGATGGAAAGGGAGTGGTGATGTGTGTAGGGGTGAAGATATACACAGTTTAGTAGTTACTTTGAAAATAATTCTGACTTATTTATTTCAGAAGTTTACAAACCACACAAAAACTTGTCAAGGTAAGAACGTTTTTAATTAACAAAATTCACAGTTACTTTTCAGATAATCTTGAAATTTTGGTGAAATTTCTACCATCCAAGCAAATGATGTTTAGTTTAAGGAATTTTTTTAAAAGGCAAAAACCAAAGAAGGCAAGACAAAATCTAAAATTTAACTTTATTAAAATAGAATTCCCATTGATAATTCAATGAAATTAGATAACAGAAATAAAAACATAAATGTTTATAAGTGACTTTTTACAGACAATAATGATAAAATAAAAAGCATATGGAAATAGAAATAGCATTTCACTTTTTAAAGTAAATGCTGATCATATAGTAAAATTCTAGAATCACAACACAAGAATTCCACCTCCCTCTCTCTTCCCAGAAGGTCATCAATAGAAGGGTTAGGGGTGCATTGTTGGTGGTCCTGGTCGCCTGTGGAGTAAACTACTGATGGAAATTCCCCAAACAAGAATCCCACAGAAGCTTGGAAAAAAGAGGCCCTGAGCCAAAAGGAAGTGGGATCTTGCTCTGACCCCCAGCTTTCCTGGGGTGGTAAACTGGGGGCCGCAGTCCTCCTGGCTGATCCCTAGACCTTCTCAGGCACCCAGTAACCCAGCTTGTAGACAAGTGGAGCTTGCCCTCATGGTGGGTAATGCCAGGTTGGGCGTGCTGGTGGAACCTGGGACCACAGTTTCTGCCCTTTTGAATTCAGGACAGGGAAACCACATAGTCTCTGGTTTCTCACTATCCAACATCCTGTATATTGTTCAGAAATATTTTGAAAAAAATTGAAGTACCATAAAATTGACTCTCTCGAAAAAGAATTCTAAGTTAAAATTCAATATGTACCCATATGCTGAAAGAAAATCACAGACTTCAAGGTTTTTACCTCTTTTTTTTTAATGCATTTTAAAAATGTCCTCTTTTTTTTTTTTTTTAAAGACTTAAAATGAACAAATTTTAATTAAAATCTCAACTAAATTTCAGCATACTACATCTAATTTGTTGGCTTGGGGGAAAATACTTAAGACATTTCTAAGAGCATAAAATAGCAAAGTTAAATAAAATGGTGCAATTTAAATACACAGAATGTATTTTAATTTCAGACCTGAGTTGTCTGATAGTTTTGACTCTAAAGCCTTCAAAGAACTATAGAGAAAAAGTGGATAAAGAAAAGTCTGGGAATATAAAATGCTAACAAAACTTTAGTTGTTAGATGAGTAGAAAATTCAAATTTAGTAACTAGACCCCCTTCAAATGAAAAATTAGCAAATGAAGAAAATAGTGATGAGAATATAATTCATTTAGAGAATCTCCAACATGTCGAAAATTAATGGTGTTTTTTTTTTGTTGTTGTTAGTCACATTGGAAACTTTTTTTCTCCTTCTATTTTTGACACAAAAAACATTTTGTATCAGAATACAGCCAGTTACGGAGAAGGCAATGGCACTGCACTCCAGTACTCTTGCCTGGAAAATCCCATGGACGGAGAAGCCTGGTAGGCTGCAGTCCATGAGGGCGCAAAAGGACACAACTTCACTTTCACTTTTCACTTTCATGCATTGGAGAGGGAAATGGCAACCCACTCCAGTGTCTTTGCCTGGAGGATCCCAGGGAAGGGGGAGCCTGTTGGGCTGCCATCTATGGGGTCACACAGAGTCGGACACGACTGAAGCGACTTTGCAGCAGCAGCAGCAGCAGCAGCACAGCCGNGAGTAGAAAATTCAAATTTAGTAACTAGACCCCCTTCAAATGAAAAATTAGCAAATGAAGAAAATAGTGATGAGAATATAATTCATTTAGAGAATCTCCAACATGTCGAAAATTAATGGTGTTTTTTTTTTGTTGTTGTTAGTCACATTGGAAACTTTTTTTCTCCTTCTATTTTTGACACAAAAAACATTTTGTATCAGAATACAGCCAGTTACGGAGAAGGCAATGGCACTGCACTCCAGTACTCTTGCCTGGAAAATCCCATGGACGGAGAAGCCTGGTAGGCTGCAGTCCATGAGGGCGCAAAAGGACACAACTTCACTTTCACTTTTCACTTTCATGCATTGGAGAGGGAAATGGCAACCCACTCCAGTGTCTTTGCCTGGAGGATCCCAGGGAAGGGGGAGCCTGTTGGGCTGCCATCTATGGGGTCACACAGAGTCGGACACGACTGAAGCGACTTTGCAGCAGCAGCAGCAGCAGCAGCACAGCCGGTTAACAATGTTGTGATAGTTTCAGGTGAACGTTGAAGGGACTCAGACATACATATACATAACCTTTTTAAAAAAACATCTACAGAAGATTTAGACTATGAAATTATATTCATCTTATGAACCATCTTGCAATTCTTGAGGAAAATAACATGCATAGATACACATATACACTTATGAAAGGATGAATTTAACATAGGACAAACACAACTGCACAGATTGTATAGAAAATATGAACTATGTATATGTGGCTGTGGAAGCACACTAATGTATGTCCATGTTTGTAAATGAAACCGGTCAGCCTAATAGCGTTCACACTAATCTTAACAATAGAAAGTGGCCTTGATAAGTAGATACGGAGCCAGGCTTCCCTGAATTTTTACTTGGTTTAATTCTTAAACGTATTTTTCCCTCAGAAACAGATCATAGCATTACATTTCCAGTTTGAAATAAAGATTTTTTTTAAATTGCTCAAATAAACAGTTATTTTTGGTTCTTGTACCCATCTTTTCCTTGTTCTGACTTTTTCTTCTTTCATCCTTCTGAGACTTTATTCTTTCCATCCTGACTCGAAGTTATCCCCAGCAGCTACTGATAACCATCTGCGAGCTTTTCAATGAGGCTGACTTTGGCCTCTCGTTTTCTGGCTGCCAGATGGTGTTGCAACCACCCTGAATTGTATAAACCAAGTTAAGTTTCCATTTCTGAAATGATGAAAGCCCAGAAGTAACTTGTATGTGGAGCAGTCACAAAATGATTTGGGATCCTGCACAGGAAAGTCTAAGTGAATTAAAAAAATGGTTCAAACTATCAACCATAATTCCTTGTGACTTATCTCTTAGCCTGTAGGATTTTTTTTTTCACGCTGTCAAACCCTCTACCTTTTTACAGACTCTTTCTCTAAAACCAAGGGTTTGCTTTAACAACTTTTGAGACACCAAGAAACTAAAATATTTCAATTTACAGTCACAACAGGGAGATATCAGATGTAGCTAATGAATGCATAAGAAAAGAACAACATAAAGTCAGTTCACGTTGTTGTATGCCAGAAACATGATATTGTAAAGCAATTATTCTCCAATTAAAAATAAAATTAAAAATTCAAGTAACTGAAATGACATTTACTGGACATGACTGAGTGACTGAACTGAATTGAACCCTCAAGATTTAGCCCCAGCATATGTTTTCAACTTGTCAAGTAGATGAAATATTCTCTACCTATAGTACCTCATATATTTTGTCATTTGTTCATAGCCTGTCACTATCTTGAACAGGAATCCCACTTTTTGTCTTCCCTGATCACCTTCTGTAAGTTTCTACTAACTATACTTCATGTCTCTAGTCACAATTTGCTTCCTCCAGGAAGCCTGCCCATACTACTTAAATCTAGACTGCATGGTGTTATATTCTTTGAAATCCTCCAATGCTGTGCACAATCTGAATTACAGCATTTCTACTGCAGGAGAGGAAGAAAGGATTTTTTTCTACTCTTCTAGGCTCTCCACAGGGCCTCTGCAACACAAGACTGATTAGCAAGAGAAAAATATACAAATTTATTTATGTTTTACATGATACAGGAGCCTTCATAAGGAAACGAATATAAATGATTGAATTTGAGTGTTTTTACAAGAGGTTTGAAGAACAATGGAATGTCATGGAAAAATACTTTAAGACAAAAGGATATGAGCTAAGTGTAGTAAACCAAAGGAAACTTAGCAAGCCCTATTCATTCCACTTGATGTCTCTCTGTCTTCAGAGATAAGAATGTTTCTTCTAAGTATAGGGAGGGAACCTCTCACCGGAGCCCTCTTATCACCTCTTTTGGGGAAGAAGGTCAGAAAGTCTCGTTTCCTTTCTCAAATTACTTCAGCTTAAGATACTCAGTATGCCAGGGGTACTTACTGTATTTTGGAGTAATGTATCCTGAACCCTGTCACTGCCTCAAGTTTAATTGCCTATTCATTTCTCTGATCTCCACTGATGACAGGAAAGCCATATTTTTCCTTCATCTATTCATCCACTAAATGTAACAAAGTGCATGCCACATGGTTGCCATTTAAATTTTGCTTGTACACAGGCAAATATTTCTTATTAGTCATCTTCCCTTTCCAAAATTAGGCACAATTTAGCATATAAGTAGTACCACCCTAAAAGTGAAAAATATTATTAGACCTTTTCCTACATTATGATTCCTTAGTTTCTCCTAACTAAATGGAGGTAAAATGACATCAGTCTACCCTACCTGTTTGATCCCATCTCCTCCTCCAAAACCTTAATTTACAACTCCATGAACAGGACAATTTGATTCCTTTGGAATTTGTCTGTGTGCCATGCTCCTCTTGGCCTCATTATACTTGAAAATTTTCTTTTCTGCCTGAATGTTCTTTCCTTTTCTTGTTCTGCACACTTAAAATCTGATTTCACCTTTTAAAAATTATTGAAATATAGTAGATTTAAAATGTTCTATTCATTTCTGCTGTATAGCAAAATTAATCAGTTATATATATATATTCTTTTTTATATTCATTTACAATTACATTTTATCACAGGATATTGAATATAGTTCCCTGTGCTGTACAGTAGGACCTTGCTGTTTTTCACATCTTATATATTCCCAGGTAGTGCTAGTGGTAAAGAACCCACCTGCCAGTGCACGAGAAATGAGACACGAGTTCAATCCCTAGATCGGGAAGATCCTCTGGAAAAGGGCATTGCAACTGACTGCAGTATTTTTGCCTGGAGACTCCCACGGACAGAGGACCCTGATGGGCTACAGTGAATAGTATCACAAGTTGTTGGACATGACTGAAGCAGCTTAGCATAGTACAGTACACACTCGTTTGCATCTGCTAATCCCAAAGTTCCAATCTTTACCTTCCCGAGCCCTCTACACCTTCACAATCATGTCTATTTGCTATGTCTGAGAGTCTATTTCTATTGTGTAGCTAAGTTGGTTTGTGTCATGTTTTAGATTCCACATATAATATTATACGATATTTGTCTTTCTTTTTCTGGTTAACTTTGCTTAGTGTGATAATCTCTAGGTCCATCCATGTTGCTGCAAATGGCACTGTTTCATTCTGTTTGATGGCTGAGTAATATTCTATTTTCTATGTATATAAAAAGATGGTCACAGTAAAGGTTAGCAACAGCAAGGATCTAACAGAAACAGAAGAGATTAAGAAGAGGTGGTAAGAATACATGAAAGATCTGTACCAAAAAGTTCTTAATGACTCAGACAATCATGATAGTGTCATCACTCAACTAGAGCCAGACACCTAGGAGTGTGCAGTCAAGAGGGCATAAGGAAACATTACTACAACAAAGCTAGTGGAGGTGACAGAATTCTAGCTGAGCTATTTAACATCCTACAAGATTATGCTGTTAAAATGCTGCACTCGGTATGCCAACAAATTTGGAAAACTCAGCAGTAGCCATGGGACTGGAAAATGTCAGTTTTCATTCCAGTTCTGAAGACAGACAATGCCAAAAAACATTCAAATTACTATACAGTTGCACTCATTTCACATGCTAGGGAGACTATGCTCAAAATTCTTAAGATAGGCTTCAGCAGTATGTGAACTGAGAACGTCAAGATGTACAAGTTGGCTTCAGAAAAGGCAAAGGAACCATATATCAAATTACCAACATCTGCTGGATTGTAGAAAAAGTGAGGGAAATGCTAACAAACATGTACTTCTGTTTCTTTGACTATGCTAAAGTCTTTGACTGTGTGGATCACAACAAACCGGAGAATTCTTAAAGAGATGGAAATATCAGGCCACCTTACTGCCTCCTGAGAAAACTGTATGGAGGAAAAGAAGCAACAGAAGCAGATATGGACTAGTTCAAAATTGGGAAAGGAGTACATCAAGGCTGTATATTGTCACTCTGCTTATTTAACTTATATGGAGACTAAGTCATGTGAAATGCAGGACTGGATGACCCACAAGCTGTAATCAAGATTTCTGGGAGAAACATAAACAACCTCAGATGTGCAGATGCTGCCACTCTAATGGCAGAAAATGAAGAGGAACTAAAGAGCCTCTTGATGAAGGTGAACGAGAAGAGTGAAAAAGCTGGCTTAAAACTCAACATTCAGAAAACTAAGATCATGGCATTTAGTGCCATCATTTCATGGCAAATAGATGCCACTTCATGGCATCACTTCATGGAAACAGTGGGAACAGTGACAGACTTTATGTTTTTAGGCTCCAAAATCAATGCAAATGGTAACCGCAGCCATGAAATTAAAAGACACTTGCATCTTGGAAGAAAACTTATGACCAACCTAGACAGCTTATTAAAAAGCAGAGACATTATTTTGCCAACAAACTTTCGNGGCTTCCCTGAATTTTTACTTGGTTTAATTCTTAAACGTATTTTTCCCTCAGAAACAGATCATAGCATTACATTTCCAGTTTGAAATAAAGATTTTTTTTAAATTGCTCAAATAAACAGTTATTTTTGGTTCTTGTACCCATCTTTTCCTTGTTCTGACTTTTTCTTCTTTCATCCTTCTGAGACTTTATTCTTTCCATCCTGACTCGAAGTTATCCCCAGCAGCTACTGATAACCATCTGCGAGCTTTTCAATGAGGCTGACTTTGGCCTCTCGTTTTCTGGCTGCCAGATGGTGTTGCAACCACCCTGAATTGTATAAACCAAGTTAAGTTTCCATTTCTGAAATGATGAAAGCCCAGAAGTAACTTGTATGTGGAGCAGTCACAAAATGATTTGGGATCCTGCACAGGAAAGTCTAAGTGAATTAAAAAAATGGTTCAAACTATCAACCATAATTCCTTGTGACTTATCTCTTAGCCTGTAGGATTTTTTTTTTCACGCTGTCAAACCCTCTACCTTTTTACAGACTCTTTCTCTAAAACCAAGGGTTTGCTTTAACAACTTTTGAGACACCAAGAAACTAAAATATTTCAATTTACAGTCACAACAGGGAGATATCAGATGTAGCTAATGAATGCATAAGAAAAGAACAACATAAAGTCAGTTCACGTTGTTGTATGCCAGAAACATGATATTGTAAAGCAATTATTCTCCAATTAAAAATAAAATTAAAAATTCAAGTAACTGAAATGACATTTACTGGACATGACTGAGTGACTGAACTGAATTGAACCCTCAAGATTTAGCCCCAGCATATGTTTTCAACTTGTCAAGTAGATGAAATATTCTCTACCTATAGTACCTCATATATTTTGTCATTTGTTCATAGCCTGTCACTATCTTGAACAGGAATCCCACTTTTTGTCTTCCCTGATCACCTTCTGTAAGTTTCTACTAACTATACTTCATGTCTCTAGTCACAATTTGCTTCCTCCAGGAAGCCTGCCCATACTACTTAAATCTAGACTGCATGGTGTTATATTCTTTGAAATCCTCCAATGCTGTGCACAATCTGAATTACAGCATTTCTACTGCAGGAGAGGAAGAAAGGATTTTTTTCTACTCTTCTAGGCTCTCCACAGGGCCTCTGCAACACAAGACTGATTAGCAAGAGAAAAATATACAAATTTATTTATGTTTTACATGATACAGGAGCCTTCATAAGGAAACGAATATAAATGATTGAATTTGAGTGTTTTTACAAGAGGTTTGAAGAACAATGGAATGTCATGGAAAAATACTTTAAGACAAAAGGATATGAGCTAAGTGTAGTAAACCAAAGGAAACTTAGCAAGCCCTATTCATTCCACTTGATGTCTCTCTGTCTTCAGAGATAAGAATGTTTCTTCTAAGTATAGGGAGGGAACCTCTCACCGGAGCCCTCTTATCACCTCTTTTGGGGAAGAAGGTCAGAAAGTCTCGTTTCCTTTCTCAAATTACTTCAGCTTAAGATACTCAGTATGCCAGGGGTACTTACTGTATTTTGGAGTAATGTATCCTGAACCCTGTCACTGCCTCAAGTTTAATTGCCTATTCATTTCTCTGATCTCCACTGATGACAGGAAAGCCATATTTTTCCTTCATCTATTCATCCACTAAATGTAACAAAGTGCATGCCACATGGTTGCCATTTAAATTTTGCTTGTACACAGGCAAATATTTCTTATTAGTCATCTTCCCTTTCCAAAATTAGGCACAATTTAGCATATAAGTAGTACCACCCTAAAAGTGAAAAATATTATTAGACCTTTTCCTACATTATGATTCCTTAGTTTCTCCTAACTAAATGGAGGTAAAATGACATCAGTCTACCCTACCTGTTTGATCCCATCTCCTCCTCCAAAACCTTAATTTACAACTCCATGAACAGGACAATTTGATTCCTTTGGAATTTGTCTGTGTGCCATGCTCCTCTTGGCCTCATTATACTTGAAAATTTTCTTTTCTGCCTGAATGTTCTTTCCTTTTCTTGTTCTGCACACTTAAAATCTGATTTCACCTTTTAAAAATTATTGAAATATAGTAGATTTAAAATGTTCTATTCATTTCTGCTGTATAGCAAAATTAATCAGTTATATATATATATTCTTTTTTATATTCATTTACAATTACATTTTATCACAGGATATTGAATATAGTTCCCTGTGCTGTACAGTAGGACCTTGCTGTTTTTCACATCTTATATATTCCCAGGTAGTGCTAGTGGTAAAGAACCCACCTGCCAGTGCACGAGAAATGAGACACGAGTTCAATCCCTAGATCGGGAAGATCCTCTGGAAAAGGGCATTGCAACTGACTGCAGTATTTTTGCCTGGAGACTCCCACGGACAGAGGACCCTGATGGGCTACAGTGAATAGTATCACAAGTTGTTGGACATGACTGAAGCAGCTTAGCATAGTACAGTACACACTCGTTTGCATCTGCTAATCCCAAAGTTCCAATCTTTACCTTCCCGAGCCCTCTACACCTTCACAATCATGTCTATTTGCTATGTCTGAGAGTCTATTTCTATTGTGTAGCTAAGTTGGTTTGTGTCATGTTTTAGATTCCACATATAATATTATACGATATTTGTCTTTCTTTTTCTGGTTAACTTTGCTTAGTGTGATAATCTCTAGGTCCATCCATGTTGCTGCAAATGGCACTGTTTCATTCTGTTTGATGGCTGAGTAATATTCTATTTTCTATGTATATAAAAAGATGGTCACAGTAAAGGTTAGCAACAGCAAGGATCTAACAGAAACAGAAGAGATTAAGAAGAGGTGGTAAGAATACATGAAAGATCTGTACCAAAAAGTTCTTAATGACTCAGACAATCATGATAGTGTCATCACTCAACTAGAGCCAGACACCTAGGAGTGTGCAGTCAAGAGGGCATAAGGAAACATTACTACAACAAAGCTAGTGGAGGTGACAGAATTCTAGCTGAGCTATTTAACATCCTACAAGATTATGCTGTTAAAATGCTGCACTCGGTATGCCAACAAATTTGGAAAACTCAGCAGTAGCCATGGGACTGGAAAATGTCAGTTTTCATTCCAGTTCTGAAGACAGACAATGCCAAAAAACATTCAAATTACTATACAGTTGCACTCATTTCACATGCTAGGGAGACTATGCTCAAAATTCTTAAGATAGGCTTCAGCAGTATGTGAACTGAGAACGTCAAGATGTACAAGTTGGCTTCAGAAAAGGCAAAGGAACCATATATCAAATTACCAACATCTGCTGGATTGTAGAAAAAGTGAGGGAAATGCTAACAAACATGTACTTCTGTTTCTTTGACTATGCTAAAGTCTTTGACTGTGTGGATCACAACAAACCGGAGAATTCTTAAAGAGATGGAAATATCAGGCCACCTTACTGCCTCCTGAGAAAACTGTATGGAGGAAAAGAAGCAACAGAAGCAGATATGGACTAGTTCAAAATTGGGAAAGGAGTACATCAAGGCTGTATATTGTCACTCTGCTTATTTAACTTATATGGAGACTAAGTCATGTGAAATGCAGGACTGGATGACCCACAAGCTGTAATCAAGATTTCTGGGAGAAACATAAACAACCTCAGATGTGCAGATGCTGCCACTCTAATGGCAGAAAATGAAGAGGAACTAAAGAGCCTCTTGATGAAGGTGAACGAGAAGAGTGAAAAAGCTGGCTTAAAACTCAACATTCAGAAAACTAAGATCATGGCATTTAGTGCCATCATTTCATGGCAAATAGATGCCACTTCATGGCATCACTTCATGGAAACAGTGGGAACAGTGACAGACTTTATGTTTTTAGGCTCCAAAATCAATGCAAATGGTAACCGCAGCCATGAAATTAAAAGACACTTGCATCTTGGAAGAAAACTTATGACCAACCTAGACAGCTTATTAAAAAGCAGAGACATTATTTTGCCAACAAACTTTCGTCTAGTCAAAGCTATGGTTTTTCCAGTAGTCATGTATGGATGCGAGAGTTGGACTATAAAGAAACCTGAGCGCCAAAGAATTGATGCTTTTGAACTGTGGTGCTAGAGAAGACTCTCTAGAGTGCCCAGGAAAACAGGAGATCATGCCAGTCAATCCTAAAAGATATCAACCTTGATTATTCACTGGAAAACCAGTGCTAAAGCTGAAGGTCAAGTACTTTGGCCACCTGGTGGGAATAACTGACTCACTGGAAAAGATCCTGGTGCTGAGAAAGATGGAGGGCAAGAGGCAAAGACGACGACAGAGGATGAGATGATTGGATGGCATCACTGGAAATGAGTTTGAGCCAACTCAAGGAGATAGTGAAGGACAGGGAAGCCTGGTGTGCTGCAGTTCACGGGGTCACAAAAGTCAGACAGGACTTAACAACTGAACAACAATATGTATATGTATAGATAGATCTTCTTTATCCTTTCTTCTGTTGATGGACATTTAAGTTGCTTCTATGTGTTTGATATTGTAAACAGACTGATATGAACATTGGAGTGCATGTATATTATGAATTAGAGTTTTCTCTAGATAAATGCCTAAGAGGGAGATTTTTCGACCATATGGTAACTCTATTGTTTTTTTTTAAGGTAAATATATACATTTTTTTCATAATGCTGCACCTAGAAACAATCCCAGTAACAGTGTAGGAGGGTTCCTTTTACTCCCCTCCATCTCCATCATTTATTATTTGCAGGCTTTTTAATGATGGCCATTCTGATTGGTGTATTATGATACTTCATTGTAGTTTTGATATGTATTTCTCTAATTATTAATGCTGTTGAGCATCTTTTCATGTGCTTATTAATATGTCTTCTTTGAAGAAATGTCTAGTTAGGTCTTCTGCCCATTTTTCAATTGGGTTATGTGAGTTTTTGTCATTGAGTGGTATGGGTTGTTTGCATATTTTGGTAGTTAAGCCTTTGTTGATATCATTACTTGCAAATATCTTCTCCCAGTCCACAGACTGTCTTTTCATTTTGTTTATGGTTTCCTATGGCTTTCCTGATAGCTCAGGAAAGAATCCGCTCTCAATGCAGGAGACCCCCATTTGATTCTGGTGTCAGGAAGATCTGCTGGAGAAGGGATAGACTACCCACTCCAGTATTTTTGGGCTGCCCTTGTGGCTGAGCTGGTAAAGAATCTGCCTGCAATGTGGGAGACCTAGGTTCGATCCCTGGGCTGAGGAGATCCCCTGGAGAAAGGAAAGGTTACTCACTCCAGTATTCTGGCCTGGAGAATTTGATGGACTGTAGTCCCTGGGGTTGCAAGTTGGACACGACTGAGCCACTTTCACTTTCATGATTTGCAAAAGCTTTTAAGTTTGATTAGGTTCCATTTGTTTAATTTTGCTTTTATTCCTATTGCACTGGAAGACTGATGTAAGTTTACATTGGTACAATTTATGTCAGAGAACGTTTTGCCTTTTTTCTCTTACATGATTTTTATGATGTCATATCTTATATTTAAGTGTTTAAAGGATTTTGAGTTTATTTTTTATGTATGGTGTGAATGAGTGTTCTATCTTCATTGATTCATGGGCAGCTGTTCACATTTCCCAACACTAATTGCTGAAGAGACTGTCTTTTCTCTATTGCATATTCTTGCATCATTTGTCAAACATTAATTGATGTAGGTGTGTGGATTTATTTCTGGGCTCTCTATTCTGTTCTATTGATCAATATGTCTATTTTGGGACCATAGCATGTATTTTAACTACTGTACCTTTGTAGTCCTATCTGAAGTCTGAGAGGGTTCTGCCTCCTGCTTGGTCTTCTCCCCCCTCCCCCCCAGGATTGCTTTGGCAATTCTTAAAGTTTTTATGATTCCATATAAATTTTAGGATTATTTGTTGTAGTTCTGTAAGAAATATCGTGGATAATTTGATAGAGATCTCATCAAGTCTGTAGATTGTTTTGGCCACTTGAACAATATTAATCCCACATCCGAAGTCAGGGACAGCAGTCCAGAGGAGCATCCCCATGTCCAAGGAGTGGCAGCTGCGCAGGCATGGTGGGGCCAAGAGAGCTACTCCACATTCAAGGTCAGGAGGGGTGACCTCATCCAAGGTAAGAGAAACAGAGAGCAGTGGCTGCACTTCACAGGAGCAGCTGTGAAGAGATACCCCACATCCAAGGTAAGAGAAACCCAAGTAAGGTGGTAGGTGTTGTGAGAGGGGATCAGAGGGCAGACAAACTGAAACCATAATCACAGAAAACTAGCCAACCCGATCACATGGACCACAGCCTTGTCTAACTCAATGAAACTAAACCGTGCCATGTGGGGCCACTCAAGATGGATGGGTCATGGTGGAGAGGTCCGACAGAATGTGGTCCAGCACCTGCTGTGTACTCCTCCTCAGCATCAGTCCACCAAAGATGTACATTTATATGAAAGTATTTGGTGTGTGGGCCAAGAAAGCTCACAGCTGCTAGACATGCCCCCATTGTGCATGTATTACAAATAGGCTCAGAGGCCAAATCTATCACTGCTGTGTGCATACTCACAAAGCCTTTTGTGGCTGAACCTTCCCTTGCAGTGACCACTGACACTGGGCACTAATGCTGGACCTAGATCCACCATGCAAGTGTGACAGTAGGCTCTGATGCTGAACATGCACCCTACATGCATTCATCAAAAATGAGCTTCAAGGTTCAGAATGGATTATATCCCAGGCCCCTGAACTGTCTCTGGGCAGCTAGACTATGTCTTATTCCAGGAACTGAGTACTCAAGATTCAGCACTTAGGCATTATGTGTACTAGCAGCCTTGCCGGGCATGTCTTTTGGACTTGTAAGTGCAACAAGGTAGCAACCATAAGTACTGGTCTTTTCCCACCTCTTTTAACCTTCCTACAAGGTTGATAAGTGGTATATCTGCTATTTTATGTATATTTTCCTTTACCATTGAGTTTTTATCTCTCATAATATTTATATTTCTAGTTGTGTTCTTTTTAATCCCTTGAGGGAAGATTTGTAAAGGTGGTTTAGTAGTGTTAAAGTATTTAAGCTTTTGCTTGTCTAACAAAACAAAGCACTGGATCTTAGTGTTCATATGCCAGTCTGAATAACAGTCTTGCCAGGCAGAGCATTCTTGGTTGTAGGCGTTTTCCTTAAATTTGTTGTTGTTCAGTCAATAACATGTGTCTTACTCTTTGTGACCTCAAGGACTGTAGCCCACCAGGCTCCTCTGTCCATTGGGATTCTCCAGGCCAGAATACTGAAGTGGGTTGCCATTCCCTTCCAGGATCTTCTCAAACTCATGTCCATTGAGTTGGTAATGCTATCTAACCATCTTATCTTCTACTGGCCTCTTCTCCTTTTGCCTTCAATCTTTCCCAACATCAGGGTCTTTGCCAATGGTTGGCTCTTTGCATCAGGTGGGCAAAGTATAGGAGTTTCAGCATCAGTCCTTCCAATGAATATTCAGAGTTAGATTTCCTTTAGGACTGACTGGTTTAATCTCCTTGCTGTGTAAGAGACTCTCCACCTCCACAGTTTGAAAGCATCAGTTCTTCAGCACTCAGTCTTCTTTATGGTCCAACTCTCACATCCATACATGACTGCTGGAAAAACCATAGCTTTCACTATACACACGTTTGCCAGCAAAGTGATGCCTCTGCTTTTTAATATGCTTTCTAGGTTTGTCATAGCTTTCCTTTCAGTGAGCAAGCATACTTTAATTTCCTGGCTGCAGACACCATCCTCAGTGATTTTTGAGCCTGAGAAAATAAAAAGTATTTTCCTTAAATACCTTGAGTGTATTGTACCAGTCCTTTCTGGCCCACAAGGTTTCTACTGAAATGCAAGTTGCTAGTCCTAGGGGTTTCCCTTGATTATAACTAGCTGCTTTCTTCTCGCTTCTTTTAAGATTCTCTTTTTATCTTTAATTTTTGCCACTTTACATATATGTGTTGATGTGAACCTCTTTGGGTTCATCCCATTTGGAAGTCTCTGGGTTTTCCTGCTGTGGATGTCTGATCCATCCCCCAGCTTAGGAAAATTTTTACAGCTATTTTTTCTTCAAATTAATTATCTATCCTTTTCTCTCTTTCTTCTCTTCCTGGGACAAGTATATGGTAATTGTTAATACTTTTGATGTTGTCCCAGAGAGCTCCTAAATTATTCTCATTATTTAAAAATCTCTTTTTTTCTCCCCCTATCTTCAGGATGGGTGATTTCCACTACTGTTTTCCATTTTGCTCATCCACTCCTCTGTATCTACTACTTATTTCCTCTAGTGTATTTTATCAGTTACTATATTTTTCAATTATGTTTTATCATCTTTATAATTTCTAATTCTTTAAACAATTAAAAATTCTTTAAAAAAATTCTTTTTTAACTCTTACTGTGTTCAGTCATTCTTCTTCTGAGCTCATTGATCCTCTTTATGATCGATATCTTGAACACTTCCTTGGGTAAATTTCTCATTTTAAAGTATTTTAACTCTTTTCCTGAGGTTTTGTCTTATTCCACTATTTGGAAAACTTCTTCTGTGCAACCCCATGGACTTCAGTACACCAGGTCTCCCTGTCCATTACCAACCCTCAGAGCTTGCTCAAGCTCATGTTCATCAAGTTGGTGATGCCATCCAACCATCTCATCCTCTGCTGTCACCTTCTCCTCTTGTCTTCAATCTTTCCCCACATCAGGGTCTTTTTCACTGAGTCAGTTCTTCACATCAAGTGGCCAAGGTATTGGAGTTTCAGCTTCAGCATCAGTCCTTCCAATGAATATTCAGGACTGATTTTCTTTAGGATTGACTGATTGGATCTCCTTGCTGTCCAAGGGACACTCAAGAGTCTTCTCCAACAACACAGTTCAAAAGCATCAATTCTTCAGTGCTCAGCTTTCTTTATAGTCCAACTCACTCTCACGTCCATACATGATCACTGGAAAAACAATAGCCTTGACTAGATGGACCTTTCTTGGCAATGTCTCTGCTTTTTATTTTTTAATTTTTTTTTAATTTTTAAATTTTTTATTTTTTTCCATCTCAGGTGTACATGAGTTCCCAGTCTTGAACCCCACCCCAACCCCCCACCTCCCACCCCATATCAAATCTCTGGATCATCCCCGTGCACCAGTCCCAAGCATCCTGTATC
>SJYA01002571.1:1231123-1257914 GCA_006410615.1 Neotragus moschatus | reverse complement strand
ATTTTGAGCATCACTTTACTAGTGTGTGAGATGAGTGCAATTGTGTGGTAGTTTGAGCATTCTTTGGCAATGACTTTCTTTGAGATGAAATGAAAAGTGACCTTTTCCAGTCCTGTGGCCACTGCTGAGTTTTCCAAATTTGCTGGCATAAGCTACACCACGCCCGAGGTCAGGGGCGGTGGCCGAAAGGAGCTATCCCATGCCCGAGGTCAAGGAGGTAGTGGGGGCTCTGTAAGCAATTTCCATCCACTGCCTGGATGTCAGGGCTGTCTGGAGGAAAACAGACTTAGGACGTAGGACCAGTCTGTAGGTCTTTGAGATGATGGCTGATTCACTCATTCCTTTCCATTCCTTGCATCAAGTACTGATGAAATGTCAAATGATATGCTGGTCACTGGGATAGAAAGATACATATGACACAGACCCTGTCCTTAAGGTTTTCACAGTCCATAGGGAACACCTATTAACAGAAAACTAATGTCCTATGTGTTGAAGAAGAGCTCTGTAGCCTGGAGGAATACAGGGTGGACAGATGTACTTGTGGACACTGTTCAGACCTCGGTTGCTTAGTTAGATAAAAAATTTAGAATAAAATCACTTCTCATTTCCTTTGGACCAGGTGCCCTGCTAAGCTTTTAACATGATTTATCTCATTCGATCTCTGCAATAGCCCAAGGAGGGTCATTATTATTTTTAGCTCTGTTTTCCAGAGAAGGAAACTAAGGCTTAAAGACATTTTACAGTGTAAATAACAAGGCCATCTATGGAGCGGAGTCCACTTGACCCACTATTCATGATTTTGAGCCCTGTGCACACTGCTTAAGGGGCGAGAACCAACATAGTGGCTGTCGGCAGAACAAACAGGTGTGCAGGGGAGCAAAAGTTTGATAAGCTCCATTCCTGGGCAGTGGAGGGATTCCATTGGACTCTGGGTGAAATCGTGAATGGGACAGAGATGATCTAAATTGAGGTCCCTGAATGAAAACCATAAGGTCCCAGCTCCTGAGTCATCGTTACGTCCTTGCCAATCTGCTGCCCTCCAAGTGTTCCTCTATAGATTACCGGTGAAAGTAAACGCAAACAAATACTAAGTGAACAAAGGGCAAGGGCCAGGGGCTGGGTTTAGCGGTCAGGGATGAAAAGGGAAACTGGAGAGTTGGGATGGGGAAACTGGAGAGTTGGGATAAGTCAATAGTGAGTCTCGAGGGGAACCAGGCTTCAAAACGTAGGATCAGGTTTACAAAGGGAAGGAAAGCGGGGGACCTCAACACCAGCGAGAAGGAGAAGAGGAGGCAGGCTGGGAGCAGCCAGAGCTGGTGGGGTCCCTGCAGCTCTCTGAGCCCTTGCTCTTGGCCACCCCTGTTTTGATCAGTCTCCCGTAGCTACAGCCTCCCTGCATCCCCACGTATGTACAGTCAGCTGTCAGAGTCAGGAACAGCTCTGCAGAGTGGAGAGCTCTGGGCATGAAGGCTGCCCAGGAAACCATCACAGCGGTGTCATTCAACACCTTGGTGTGGCCAGGGGGACCGGAAGCGGTGTCTTCTGACAGTTGTCAGTCAGCGGCTGTAACCACACAGCCCAGACACTTTCACTGAGTGCCTATAACGCATGTCTCTGCAGGGGAGGCCAGGGACGTAGAGCAGAGGAGACGGGGCCACTCTAAGGTGCCACTGACCAGGCAGCGGACACCAAGAGTTGCAACACAGCACGTTGAGTGCTGAATCCAAAGCCACAGAAGGCACCCAACCCACTGTGGGAGGGAGAGCGCTGGAGGAGGATCAAGGGCATTAGAGTGCCAGAAACCTGGACATTGCTCCTGTTTCACTCTGGGTCCCAGATCCACCTCTCTGTTTCTCTTTTAAATTACTCCAGATCAGGACTTCCCTAGTGGTCCAGTGGTTACGATTCCGTGTTTCCACTGCAGGGGGCACGGGTTTGATCCCTAGTCAGGGAACTAAGATCCTGCATGCTGCAAGGTGTGGTCAAAAAAAAGAAAAAAAAAGACAATATTCTAAATGACTAAGGGCTGCCCCTGTATTCCTGAGCCTTCTCCTTGCAGGATCGAGACGCACACGGAGACACTTAGGAACACAAAGTCACTCCCTCACTGTCTCATCCTGGATAATCACTCACGCCGAGCCAAGAGGGGAAGCACAGGGATCATCCATTTTACTCCTCCGCTGCCTCCCCGGGGGACAGCGTGTACAGGTAAACTCGCTGCATATTTTAGCAAGGCTGCAGTAGATCACTGGGGTGACCAGATGATTTATTGCTCAAACCAGGACATTTGGAGAATGAGAGGGCATTCTAAAAATAACTAACAGGCATTAACTGATCTATAGCAGATATGTAGTCCGAGACTGTCCTGGGTAAGCCAGGGTGTATATTCCCCCGACAGAAAATGCTATGTGTTCAGGACCCTCGTGCATGCATGTTAAGTTGTTTCAGACATGTTTAACTATTTGTGACCCTAGGGACTGTAGCCTGCCAGGATCCNACAGGCATTAACTGATCTATAGCAGATATGTAGTCCGAGACTGTCCTGGGTAAGCCAGGGTGTATATTCCCCCGACAGAAAATGCTATGTGTTCAGGACCCTCGTGCATGCATGTTAAGTTGTTTCAGACATGTTTAACTATTTGTGACCCTAGGGACTGTAGCCTGCCAGGATCCTCTGTCCAAGGGATTCTCCAGGCAAAAACACTGCAGTGGGTTGCCATCTTCCAGAGGATCTTCCTGACCCAAGGATTGAACTCATGTCTCCCGTGACACCTGCATAGCAGGCAGATTCTTGACCGCTGAGCCACAGGGGAAGCCCCTCCTCAACTTCATGGCAGTCAGTGACTGCTCTCTATCCAGCTGGATTTAACATTCATGCATTCATTCAATGCAATATCCATGTGCCAGGCCCAATGGACAGCCCTGTGAGGAAGACAAACTCTGCCCTCATGGAACTTATGTGCTAGAAGAGGCAGAAAGTAAACAGATTAATAGGAAATAATAATATCAGGTAGTGACAAAGTCTGAAAAGAGAAATAAAGCAGTTAAGGGGAGGGGGAGAGGTGTGCAGGGTGGGGACTTGATGGCCCCCCTGAGGGAGCTTCTGAAGGAGCAGCCTTGGGGAGCAGGAAGAAAACGGGGGAAGAGATCAGGTAGGGTCGGGAGTCATAGGAAGCTTGGGTTTTATTCTGAGTGAGATGGGAACCATTGGAAGGTTTGCCCAGGCCAAAGCTGCAATCTCTTTTCTTCCCCTCTGGCTGCACCTCACAGCATGAGGAACTTCCTTGACCAGGGATTAAACCCATACTCCTTGCAGTGAAGGGGCAGAGTCTTAACCATTGAATCGCCAGGGAAGCCCCCAAGGCTGCAATCTTATGTGCGTCTTAAAAAGAATTACCTTTTTAAGGTTCCTGGTGGAGAGAACACTGTGTGTATGAGTGCGGAGTCGCTCCAGTTGTGTCTGACTCTGTGACACTATGGACTGCAGCCCCCCAATCTCCTCTGTCCATGGGATTCTCCAGGCCAGAATACTGGAGGGGGTTGCCATGCCCTCCTCCAGGGGATCTTCCTGACCCAAGGATTGAACCTGAGTCTCTTACATCTAACCTGCACTGGCAGGTGGGTTTTTTTTTTTTTTTTTTTTACCACAAGTGCCACCTGGGAAGCCCCAGAGAGAACACTTAAGAAGGGCAAAAATGGGAAAAAGAAGCCAGGCTGTTGTAATCATGTGGTTGTGGAGTGCCAGGGACACAGGTCACAGTGGAAGAGGTGGTGCTGGCGCAGAAGTGACTGGACTCGAGAGACGTGGCAGGGTTAGCGTCTGTAGGATTTGGGAGCAGGCTGGAGTGGATACCCTACAGGGAGCCGAGACCTGGGAACAGGGCTGACCCTAGCCAATCCCAGCCTGGCACTGGGCTCCCTTCGAGGCTTGTTTTCAACCTGTAATGACCTGGGATTCGGCAGCCAGAGATAAGCAGCTCTGGTCTCCCAGGCAGGAGGGGGCCCCGGCCGCCCTTACCTTTGGCTCTATGATCCTCCTCCTTGGGGCACTTGCCCCCTTCCCACCACTTGCGCTTCAGGATCTCCAGGCGGTTGTTCTCCTGCAGCTGAAGAATGGCCAGATCAAACTCGTCCCGAAAGACGGAGCCTGGGGGTCACAGGAGAGCCCGAAACACAGGACATGAGTGCCCCGTCTGCATCTCTCTGCACCCTGGCCAGGTCTCAACCTCCCTGCCACCCCCCACCACCCACCCATGTAGCACAGGAGGGGAGGGGGTGGGGTCCCTGCAGGAGCACGGCTCTACACTGTGCTCAGGCTGGGACTCTCCACGGAGAGGACTGTGTTCTGGCTCCAAGTGGGGCACCAGGTATTTCTACTTCCCTTCTCTCCATGCTGACTGGCACGCCCAGCCCATGGCCAAGGCCCCACTGTGGGTCAAGTGACAGAGAGCTGCGCCTCCCACCTCCCCATCCAGGCGCAACTGCGTTCTACTTGGGTGAACCCACCGGCATGCGGGGAACTGGCTGCAAGAGCTCCCCATCTGCCTGCCTCTGGGAGGCCAAGGAGGGACATCTTCTGTGACACAAACCTTGCTGCCCATCAGCTGCCTACTCTCTACTTTATCTAAATTAGTTTCTCTGCCATTTGTAACTCTCACTACATTACACCCAACAACTGTTTACCAGGAGCAGCCACCAATAAGAGAAGAGCCACCCAGAGAGAGGGGTGACTCTATCTGCATGGAGAACACATCTGGGGCATCCCCAACCCTCACAGCTGTCCGCTGGGTGCCCCAGAACCCTGACCTTGTCCACCACCCTGTCTGCATAGCTCCCCTCACCTCCTCAAACCAAAGGCTTAGTTGAGTGCAATTCTTTTTTTAATTTTCAAATGGAATACCGTCAAGCTCTGGTCCCAGAATTTAGATTTAATCACAGAAACAGGCTTAAACGAAACCATGGAAAGCTCGATGCCCCAGCCCAGGCTGAGGTCTGAAATCATTAAGGAAAAGCTGCCAAGAGTCTGGAAAGCAACTAAGCTACCCAGGTTCTTGTCTAAGCTCTGTGAAGGCCTGCTGTGGACAGATGGTCTGGGGGAAAGGGCTCTGGTGAAGGATACAGGCAGTGGCTGGAACAAATAGATGCCTGCATTCAAACTTTCATGCACACTGGAATCCCCTGGGGATTTGACCCCTGCAGACTCTGATTCAGTGGGTCTGGGGTGGCGGCTGAGAGTGCATTTCTTACAAGCTCCAAGGTAGTACCCTGCCGCTGGGCCATGGACTGCCCTTTGACAGGTAAGGAATCAGATCAGTTCCCAGATCTCTTAGGACTCTAACAGAAACTTCCCGGCTATAGATACAACTATGCTTGGGCATTCAAACCCCAAGCACTGAATGCAAACTGGGTGAATGTCAACAGCACCTCACATATAGCAGGTACTTAACACACATCTGAAGAGAATGGCTACTTGAACTAACAGATGGTGTTAGATGGTGAAACTAATGAGCATTCCAGGTTTAGAAACAAGTATACACCCGACAAGGTATTTCGAGCAGTTTTCAAAGCATCTTCAGCCCAATCTCTATAGCACACCAAGGGCCCCAGCAAAGGATTATTCTGCTTACTCCGTGTTTGCCTTCTTAGCTCCTAAACTACCCATCTCATTCCTTGTTCCGTTTCCCTTAATTTTCCTGGGTCCAATCACATTGCTTATTTGTTTACGCCCTTACCTCTCACTTAAGAAGGACACACGTGCTTGTCTTTAGGACCTAAATTCTGTCTTATCAATCGACTCTGCAGTGCTCTTCCCAGTCTGATCTGAGAACCTGGGCTAGCTCGTAGTTCACCCTCCCCATCTCTCCTGTTCTGTTGAGCTGGGTACCCTTTGGTCAACATGGTCTGGGAGGCAAAATGCTAGATTTGAGACAGGCACCCTAGGCTCAAGCCCAGTTTCTCTCTCCACCTATTCTGTGACCTTGGACAAGTAAGTTATCAACCCTGAATCTCAGTTCTATCCTCTAGGATGGGAAGGACCACATCTACCTTGCAGGTGGAATAAGATTAAAGTAATACAAGCATCACTTCAGACACAGAACCAATGCATTTCCCTCCCCTTTCCATTGGTTATCAATGAGAATTTCTAGTCAGTCAGCTTCGTGTCAACTCTCTATAGGTTTTTCCTCTATGAAAACTTTTGAAACACTTGACATTTCAGTTAAATATGTTAAATTTCTAGAGTATTATCAAGGTGCAACTTAGGTTCATTTTGCGGTTCACTCCACCATCTTGAAACAAAATGTCAACCAGTAAATTTCTCAAAGGGGCCCACGATCTGTAATATTAATAGACTCCATGAAATATGATGCTAAGTGGAGAGCATGCAGGCGCCTTGAGTGAGGCTTCAGGGTTATAGAACTACTAGTGTCAGAAATTACAGGGTTCAAGAGTTGAATCGTGGTACTGCCCATGTTCCTGGGCTTGGTTTCTGAGCAGTCTTTAAGAAGTCATCTGCTTTGATCAAGTAACAGAGGGAATGATGGAAAAGATGAGGAGGGCCTAATGTTCCCCCAAACAGCCTAAGTGTGATGAGATACCATGGTGAGACCAGATGATTAGGTTTAACCTTCAAAATAACCCTTTGAGTTAGGTATCAGAAACCTGGTTTTAAAATGAGATGGGCTTCCCGATGGCTCAGACAGTAAAGAATCTGCCTGTAATGCAGGAGACCTGGGTTTGATCCCTAGGTCGGGAAGATCCCTTGGAGAAGGGAATGGCAACCCACTCCAGTATTTTTGCCTGGAGAATTCCATGGACAGAGGAGCCTGGCAGGTTATAGTCCATGGGGTCGCAAAGAGTCGGACATAACTGAGCAACTTTCCCCTTAAAATGGGACAAATGAGACTCCAAGAGGTTAAATCACTTGCCCAAAGTCCTGCATTTAGGAAGCAGAGTGCATTTCCAGATCTGCCTGCCTCAAAGCCATGCTCGTCACAAGACACTGGTATAAGTGAGCCCCGTAATTTACAGAGTTCTAAGTTATGTAGTGATCCAGAGAAGGGGAGTAACACTACTATATATAAAATAGATAACCAGCAAGGACCTACTGTATAGCACATGAAACTCTACTCAATATTTTTTAATAACCTATAAAGGGAGAGAGTCTGAAAAATATATATATGTCTACTGAATGACTCTGCTCTACACCTGAAACTAACACACCACTGTAAATCAACTATACTTAGAAGAAAAGAGAGAGAGGAAGAATATTGTGCAAGATCACAGCAAAGATGCATGCACTGTATAGAAATTTCCCCACATGATCTGATTTCTTCCATTCCTGCTTCTTTGCCTGCTGCCTCGCACAGGACAACCTTGCCTGAAGTCAGCCCTGTGTCACATGACTCTCCATGGTGTTGGGGGAAGGGGTGTGTGTCTGACACACTTGGGAGACATTTCCAGACCTCCGCTACAACCATGGTGAGCGGTTATCATGCTCCCCCCTCACCTTCTGGTGAAGGAGTCATCAGTGAGGGAAGGCCTAAAGCAGGCATCGCCTTCAGAAGGCATAGCTGGGACACTTTTCTGGAAGCCAAGCTCCTCTAGCCTCATCAGAGCTACATCAGAGCGCTCCTGCTCCCTCTCAGCTATCTGTGTTGACTCAGAGCAGACGGATCCATGAGAGCCACAGATGATTTGAAAGCCATCTCCTCCAATCACATCAGTCCTCTTTCATACTACACCTTTCACCACGGACACTAATAGCAAAATTAATTCACTTGAGTCTTACCGTCTCCCTTCCACCACTCATAGAGATCTCAGCCAGAAGAGAAATGGTCAAAGAGCGGGAAGCAGAAGGGGAGAGAACAACAGGCCTAAAGAATCCACCAGGGGCATCCGAGTGCCCTTTAGTAATCATGCAATCAATAACTAACAAGGGCTTCCCTGGTGGCTCAGTGGCAAAGAATCCACCTGCAAATGTAGGAGACACAGGTTCTATCCCTGATCTGGGAAGATCCCACTTGTTGAAACTACTGGAGCCTGTGTGCCCTAGAGTTCGTGCTTCACGACAAGAGAAGCCACCGCAATGAGAAGCCCACGCACGGCAGCTACGGAGTAGCTCCTGCTCGGCGCAACTACAGAAAAGCCTGAGCAGCACTGCAGACCCAGCACAGCCAAAAGTAAACACAATTATAAAAAATCGAATCAATTAACCCTTCAGTAACTAAGGACTGAGAACTGATCCCTGATGACGTGAAGTATGAGGATTGGCTTTAAAAAAACAAAAACAAAAACACCTTGAGAATGCACGCCTCAAGTCACTGAGAAATTGGTTCTAGAAACAGGGGCCGTTGAGGTGAAGGCTGCCTTCAGTGGTCTGAGCTGCCCTGAGCCCTGGGTGGAGCTACCCGAAGAGGCTGACCCTCTCCTGCATACCGACTGGCATGCCAATCCCATAGCCCTTGGTGTCCAGCAGGCCCCCAATCTGAGTGAGGTTGCAGTTTCGCTGCCGATAGTACTCATTCATGGTGGACTCCAGAAGGAAGGCGTAGTTGGAATTCAGCACCCTGGCGATCCCCTCCTCCGTGCTCTTCACGAACACACTCGGCTGCTTGGAATACATGTAATTCCACATGCGCTGGTAGGTCTGATAGCGGGAATTCTGGGAAAAGAACACAAGGAAGCAGGTTGAGGGTAGCGAAAGGAGACAGTGGTCTGGAAAGGGAGAGCATCCAAGTGGTTCCCAAAATCCTGGTCCTTCCGCTACTCAGTCCCCTCCTTGCATTCAAGAACCTGTTCCCTTTCATCTCTCAGCTGCCACTGCTCAATGGCAGGAGAGGGTTGTGATTCTGATATCTTTTGCAGAAAGACAGCCCCTGGAGAAGGGAATGGCAGCCCACTCCAGTATTCTTGCCTGAAGAATCCCATGGACAGAGGAGCCTGGCAGGCTACAGTCCACGGGGTGGCAGAGTCGGACACGACTGAGCGACTAAACAGGCACACGCACAGGGAAAGACGGAGAGGAACAGGATCTGAAGGTGCTGCAAACTCCGCCTACTGGTTTGACCATCGCATCTGCCTCATCCACCCTCAAGGGGTCTTCCATTGCCAGCCTCCACACACTGACCAGCGTGAGTATGGGTATTCTGGCTGCATCCTCCACTGTCCTGCTGGGAGGCAGCGAGCTCAGATTCATTCTGGACTTCTAAGAGACATCACCCAAAGGAAGAATGCTAGCCCTTTTCTATCAACTCTGAACCAGTCCATCAATCACATATCCAATGCTGGCTTCTCAGGTACAAATAAGAAGAAGACAGAGATTTCTGGGGGATTATCCAAACCCTATGTTTGCATGATGCCTTCATGGTCCCTATGCCAGCAGCTCTGAGACATGTATGGAGAGCAGAAAACTGAAGGCCTTGGATTTGTTTCATGTGAAAATGAACTTCTTGGGTCACAGGCTGCTTAGACAATCACAGACTCCAGGGAAATCTGCTTCCCTAGAGATCTTGCAAGCCAACACAAACTATTTCTGGGTGTAGCCCAGCTCTGGTTGGCCAGCTAACACGCACTGTGGCAGGATCTGCTCCTGAGCCTTGCAAGGGAAACTCAGAGAAGCCAAAACGGTCCCCATCTGAGATCTATATAGTCTAGGATCAGTGAAACCAGTTCAGCTTAATCTAAAGTTCCTTACACTTCATTCATTAGTGTATTACTCCAGTCTTGCTGGAGCTTAGTGGGCTGCTGTCTATGGGGTCGCACAGAGTCAGACACGACTGAAGCGACTTAGCAGCAGCAGCACTAATAAAATCTACCCTACAAAAAAAATTTTAAAGCATGCATTAGCCTCATCCTGTGCAGTAATATAAGTGAAAGTATAGGTTAGCTTCACCACATATTTTTTCTAATGCTTATTAAAATAAATATGAAACCATTGCAATTAAAAAGCATTTTGATCACTAAACTCATCTTAAGCAGTACTAGTCATTCATGATCAACACTCAGGGACAAGGCTGGCATTAACCCAGTGCTCTGAGGACTTAGTTCTAGCGATATCTGGGGGAGCAGGGGGGAAAAATGAGCCCCATGAGGACCTCCAAACTAGGTGTTCAAAAGGGAGGATGAGATGAGGAGAGATGTTTTTATCTCCAGGAGACAAACATCTCAGCTTTATCCTGCCTAACTCCCAATGCTGGTGAGCAACCATATGGGTTTACTTGGAAGAAGGTCATGCTGGAGCCTCCGTGAATCGTGCCATACTCAATGGCGGTCTGGTCAGCCAGGTCATCCACTGACTCAATGGGCACATCCATGCGCTGCACGGTCAGGAAGGCTGCCAGGTTGGCCGTGTAGGATGAGATGATGATCAGCGTGAACGCCCACCTATGCAGGAAAAGACCAGGAAGTCATCATGGCCCGGGCGCCCCCAGGAGTCTTAGCCCCCATCCCCAGTCCTGCTGTGACATGGGAGAGGGCAGGTGACCCTCTTCTTCTGAAAGAGCCCTCAGCTTAGTGGGGGAAGAGAAAGGAGGCAGGGCATATGAAGTCAACAGAAATGAACAGTGCTTGGGAGGTCGCCTTGAAGAAGACCATGGCTCTCTTTCTCTTATTTCCTAAGGGAGGTGATTATTGGGTGGCTACTCAGAAGAAGTGTGTCTGTGAACAGGAAACAGCTTGGGAGGCACTGAGCAACGAGCTAGTGAATGAGCTAAGGGTGTCAGCTCTGGGCTCTCTTCAGAGCTACAGCCGGGACATCTCCCCCACCCCTTGTCCCCTCACCATGCAGCTGACCTTCAGGGGAGCACCACCATGTACTGAGCACCCTCGGAGAGCCACACCCTCCCGCTCCTGTGCTCCCTACAACTCAGGGAAGTGAAATTCTTATTGTGACTTTACAGAAGAGGAAACCGAGGCTCAGAGAAGCAAAGTCATGTGGCCGGGTAACACATGGAGAAATTCATATTCTAAAACCAGTTCCACAAATCGTCAGAGCAGGAGCTCTTCAAGACAAACTGATGACAAGCGCCGTTGAGCCGCTGAGAAGTTGGAATTAGAAAACACTCTTACAAAGGTCATGCTATTTCAAAATGGAAGGTTGTTTCATTGGGTAGATAGAACTCATTTAAAATTAGAATAGCTTTGCAACTCAGGCAGCACACACGCTAAAGTCATTAAAATCAGTTTGTTCACTTAAGTAGGTTAAACAGGACTTCTACCATCTGGTCAGCAGTATGGATCTGCTTTCTAATCCATTTGTTTATAGGGGTTCAAAGATATATGTAAGCATAACTGAGGCTGGCGAATCGCCAAATTCTGAATCAGTGGAGTCTGAATTAATGAGGCTTCAATTCATTATGAAGACACTGCCAACTAAGGCACAGTGTTTGCCACGGGCTGTGGTAGGGCAGCCTGCAGGTGGGTTTGAAAGAGCAGGAAGTCCCATTACCCCCTTGGCCTGTGCACTTTCTTCCAGGAGTGAAAGGACAGGTGCACCCATCAACTTGATGGGCACATCCACATGCCAGCCCACCAGATCCATGCCCCAAATCACCAGTAAGAGATCTGGTTTTAGTTCTGGCTTTGTCTAATTCCACCTGTGAGACCTTGGGGGAAAGCTACACAACTCCTCTGAGGTCGTTTGCTTGTCTAATAGATGGGGGATAATAATGCCTGCTTTGTGTTTCCCAGGTGGGACAGTGGTAAAGAATCCATCTGCCAGTGCAGGACATGCAAGATACTCAGGTTTGATCCCTGAGTCAGGAAGATCCCCTGGAGGAAGAAATGGCAACCCACTCCAGTATTCTTTCCCGGCAGGACACGGTCCATGGGGTTGCAGAGAGCTGGACATGACTTAGCGACTGAACACCCTAATAATGCCTGGTTTACCGGTCTTGGATCACAACAGATAACATTTCATTAGTGACTAATTATATGTAAAGGATGAGATAAGCATGAGATACAGAGACAAGTAGAGACAGTCCCGTTTCATCACAAATGGGATGAAAATCATTTGTCTACCTTCCCTACTGGTGACCTGTAAGTGCCAGGAGTCCCTCCATCCTCAAATTGGCTTTCCTGCTCCTGCCAGAGTTCTTACACCCTCTTGGAAGTTGTTTCTCATAAGCTGGGGGTGGTGGTGAGTGCTCCTCAGGTGGAGGTGAGCATTCGGAAGTTGCTCTGACCCACTGTTGTGGGTTCACGAGCCCTGGGTATGGCCATGATCTCAGAGCTGGCTGGGGAGGTTCCCTCAACCTCACAGCTACACTCTGGCATCTGTTCCACCCTGGACAGCCATGTGGCTGTTTATGCCACTGGTCACAGGGGACAGTTCCAAGAGCCTAAGTAGCTCAGTGCAAGCCCGTCGCCTCTGCTGAGAAAGCAAATCACACCCAAGCTCCCTCCAGAGGGGTCAACAGAGCCTTGCTCCTGTGCCAAACAGGCATCTTATTGTGAAGCTGGCATTCTTGTCAGAGACATGGTATTTTCTGTCACTTGCTTTGGATGAGGATGCCATGGTGGGTCACAAAGGCCGGGTCCTCTGACCTCCCACTCTCCAGGGAGCCAACAAACTGAGGCTGTGATTTCATAACCAAGAGCTCCGAGAGGCAGACAGGCACACCAACACCCCTGGGTCAGGCTGGGGAGGGCTGAGCCTCCCTCCCACACACGCTCTGGAGCAGGGTAACCGAGCCACCTGGGGCCAGCTATTTAAAGCCCTCCTGAGCCAGTGGGCTAGTCAACAACCTGCAGAACAGGTGGTCCCCTTGGCACTAGGACAGATGTCCTCTAGGGGAGGGAATTCCTGGAGGTATGAGCTGACAGGTTAAGGGAGTGGGCAATGGAGCCCCACCTGGCGCCACATGGTAACATGCCACTTTGGAAGGAAAAGCCCAGGTAGAAAGGGATCAAAATCCGCAGCTGACATCTCATCTCCGGGTCTCTGCCCAGATTTCCTGGATTTTTTAGAGGGTTCTGCGACTGTGCCTGCCAAGGTCTCCTTTCTGCTGGGGAACGTGAGGCCCGGCTCCCCATGGTGATACTCTCAGTGACGCCTGGGCTGGTTGTGATAATGGGTGAGCATCCTGTCCCAGTGATTTAAATCCTACTGTATTGGTCACTTATCAGTCCGGCTGTGTTTCCACCTGCTAGGATCAGCCCCAGCCCAGTGACTCCCAGATGCTCCACCATCCCCAGCATCCTCATCCCTTCCCCTTTCCCCAAGTTTACACAGGCTGAGAAGGAGGGGAGAGAATGAAGCCTATAAGTTCTAAAAGCTGTGACACCAAAGCCGACGGTGGGTTTTTAACTGAGGACAGAGAACTTGCCTCTCAAGGCTACATCGATACTTCATTCGCCGCCCCCCGCCCCCCGCGAAATGAATGGTCTAATAGCAATGATCAGTTCAAACATTTATGTGGCTCTTCCAAATTTTCAGGGAACTTTCCCACACCTTGAATCATTTCACCCTCTTTCTTTTGCCCTGCCTGATCCAAGAAGAGAAGGAGCTGGCCAACACCCCTGTGGACCCTGCTGTTAACTTAGACCCTGAGGTCCCGTCCAACTCTGAGCCACTAAGAGCTTGCATTTTTCTACACCTGCTGAGATGGACACGTCTGGCAGGCCCAGAGGCAGGAGCAGAGGGACAGAGCTCCAAAAAGCTGCTGGAGGGGAAGTGATGTGACTTAGGGCTGGTGAGGGGAGGGCCAGGACTTCCTGCTACACACTGTGCATATTTGCACAAATTTGCACATGACTTCTCAGGCCCTGCCTCTCATATGCCAGCCTTTTTCAGGTCAGGAAGTTATAACTGCCTTGCTCTGGGCTTTCAAGGCATTTTCTCACTGGGGCTCCTTTTGTACCTTGGCTCCTCTTGCATCTCCAAGGCGGGGGAAGGGGGGAGGAGAGAAGATGGCACAAAGAGCACCCTCCACTGCACCTCCCCCCACCCCACCCCACCAGCCCTCTGAGCTGGCAGAGGCTGTCTGAGGGCGGAGCTGAGGTTCCTGCCTGCCGGAAGCTGGACCAGGGCTCATCTGAGGACGCCAGGATCTTACCAGACACCACTGACGCAGCGGGTGGATAAGGCCCGCGGGGCGATGGTAGAGCCCTGCTGCATGAAGCCCCCGACCGGAAACCAGAGGCTGTTGCCCAGGGAGTACTGATTCACGAGGAGGTTGCACCGGCCCTGGGCACACGGGTGGGGGCTGTACCACTCGTAGGGGGTCAGTCTGTGAGAGAAAGGAACACACATCAGCGCCATGGAGGGTGGGCATGAAGAAGGGGTGCTGGGGGCATGGGGGTGCTCTTCTTCCTGGCCTGACCCCTGGACCTTGGTAGCTGCCTGTGGCCTTGGGCAAGCCAGCTCCCTTCTGTTGGACTATGTTGGCAGTTTTGGAACTTTCTTTAATCAAAGAAACATCTTAATTTTTTCAAAATAAATCAAGTCACGGGGGTGGATGGCTGGGAATTGCTTCTTCTACCTTTTTTGCTCCCCCGAAGTGACCACAGAGAGAACCCTAGGGCCCCACAGAGCCGTGGATTGAAAACTTTCAACCCAGAGTGGAAATTCTCAAAATGTAACTGACATCAGAATCACCAAGAAGGCTTGTGAAAACATGGATCGCTGGGCTGCAGCCCTGAAATGTCTGATTCGCTTAGTCTGGGTGAGGCCTACGAATCAGCAGGTTCCTGGGAGAAGGGTATGCCACTGGTCCAGGGACCACACTTTGCAAACCACTGGCCCCAGTGGTTCCCTCCAGCCCTGGTTCTCAACCCTGTCTGTGTTTCAGACTCACCCAGGAGCTTTTTAAAAAAATGCCAACACCTGGACTCCATGCCCAGAGGTTCTGATTTCATTTGTCCAGATATGGTCTGGGCCTCAGCATGTCTCAGGCTCCCTGGATGACTGTGATGGGCACATAGGGTTGACAAGGCACACAGGCTCCTTCGACTGTCCCTCACAGCCTCATGCTGGCCTCTTTCCTCTGATGTCTCTGATGCCCTAACTTCCTGCCCACCAGACACATGCCCCCCCTCTTCCCTAGCATGGCTCCCACACAAAGCCTTCAGCTCTGATGTGGGAGACACACCTGGACATATGCCAAGAAGGGCAGGTCTGTGTGTTCACGCGATGTCATCATCTTCCCCAGCCTTCTTGTCCCTTCGCTCAGTCTAGTCTGCAGGTGCTACGCTGCAGGGCTGGTTCACATTTCCTTCGCTGCTACTTGTCCCTGATTACAAGGCCAGTGTGCCATCTCTGGCCACTGCCCCCTGCCCCCATATGTCCTCCTTCCTTCCAGGAGCTGTGAGGTTGGATTGTACCCATGGGGCTTCACCCCAGTGGTTCCCAAGCCTATGGGTGGCTGGATGTGAGCTTCAGAACTACAGATTCCCGAGGCCTCATCCCTAGAGATTCTGCGATGATCTGACTTAGACATTCAAGTTTTTTTAAAGCCCCCTGAATGACTCTGATATCAGCTGGCTTGGGAATGGCTGCCATAGAGCAGTGGTTTTCAAACATCTTTTCCCCTCTAAAATCTTACCCAGAAGTATAATATATGAGAGAGAAAAGCGGAGTTGGTCTGAATGAAGATGAGCTGAGGCCACAGAGCTCTGTGTGCCTAGCCTTTTCACTGCCCCTCTACGTGTTCGTGCCTACCAGGAGCCTCCACATCCCGGGAACCCAGTTTGAAAGCTATTGCCTTGGGCCAGATTACCCTACCCTCAGATATTACTCATATAGGATATTATATGTATTTTGCTGTTGTTGTTCAGTTGCTAAGGCCATGTTGGACTGTAGCATGCCAGGCTCCTCTGTCCTTCACTGTCTCCTGGAGTTTGTTCAAATTCATGTCCATTGAATCAGTGATGCCATCCAACCAACTCATCCTCTGCTGTCCCCTTCTCCTCCAGCCTTCAATCTTGCCCAGCATCAGGGTCTTTTCCAATGAACTAGCTCTTCATATCAAGTGGCCTGTATATCTCTGTGTGTGTATATATATATACATATTGTATGATATATGTGATGTATGATCAGATCTCTAGTGCAACTTTTTGGTTAATCTTTTTGTTAATTCTGGATCCTGGAGGCGGGGGGGGAGGCAGTATGTGTGTGTGAATGTGGATGGCAGGAGAGAGGGGCTGTTTAAGCCCCCAGGGCATTGAAAAGTTTCAGGCTATGGCAGGCAGGGTGAAGCAGTCTTGTGTGTGTGTGTGTGTGTGTGTGTGTNAGTGCAACTTTTTGGTTAATCTTTTTGTTAATTCTGGATCCTGGAGGCGGGGGGGGAGGCAGTATGTGTGTGTGAATGTGGATGGCAGGAGAGAGGGGCTGTTTAAGCCCCCAGGGCATTGAAAAGTTTCAGGCTATGGCAGGCAGGGTGAAGCAGTCTTGTGTGTGTGTGTGTGTGTGTGTGTGTATGTATGTATCTGATAGCCACGCCCTAATACCACTTCCAGGCCCTCAAGGCCACCTGAGAGCCATGACTTTCTACACACAGGGGCTCAATCAAAGGGGACAAGAGAGAATTCCAGGGCAGCAGAGCAGAGACTCAGGCAGACAGCTTCCTGTGAGCAGCCGCAGACAGGCCAGCGAAGTGCAGAGGGGACGTGTCAGATGGCGTGCCAACTCCTGCGCCTTGCCAGTCGACACTGACAACAGATACTTGACAGTGGCCATGGCTACAGGCCCAAGAGGGGTAGGTGGCATGCAAGCGGCACATGCAGCACCCTGTGATGATGACCAGGTTGTAAGCAAGGCCTTTCCCCTTTTGGCTGGGTCTCAGGGGTCGGGAACGACTTCCTGAACCTGGCTTTGATCTCCACTGGAAGAGGCACGGACTGGGTAATGCCATGCCTCTTGGGCAGGCTGAGAACTGCCCCAGGGGTTCGTACTCCGAAGATCCTTGGGGCTCTATTTCCATTTTTTTACATTTATTTTTAACTGTGGGGGAAATTGCTTTACAATGTTGTGTTGGTTCCTGGTGTGTGTGTGTGTGTTAGTTGTTTGGTTGTGCTTTGAGCGCCCACTGACGTAGCCCACCAAGCTTCTCTGTTCATGGGATTCTCCAGGCAAGAATACTGGAGTTGGTAGCTATTTCCTTTTCCAGGGGATCCTCCCCACCCAAGGATCAAACCTGTGTCTCCTGCATTGCAAGCAGAGGATTCTTTACCATCTGAGCCACCAGGGAAGCTTGGTCTCCTCTGTGAATGAGTGAGTGAGTGAAATCGCTCAGTCGTGTCTGACTCTTTATGACTCCATGGACTGTAGCCTACCTACCAGGCTTCTCCCTCCATGGGATTCTCCAGGCAAGAGTACTGGAGTGGGTTGCCATTTCCTTCTCCAGTGTGTGTGTGTGTGTGTGTGTGTGTGTGTGTGTGTGTCTTACCTACCCAGGGATCGAACCCAGGTCTCCCACATTCCAGGCGGACACTTTAACCTTTGAGCCACCAGGGAAGCCCAGGGATGCAAATCACCCATAATTATACATGCATCATCTCCCTCCTGGGAGTTCCATCTTCTAGATGGAGGGAGCACAGGCTCCCCTTGCGAAATGCATAGACGTGCTTCTGGGGAAGACCCCACCCTATAGAGGTGGACCGTTCACCTCAGAATAGGCCAGCGCTGCCGCTATAGCCCTGAGGCAGAGGAGAGCAGACGGCTGGACCAGAGCCACTGTCAGCCCCCTAGACTCTCAATCTGAGTGGGTCTTGGCTCCTCTGAGGCGACCAGCTGAGCTCTGAGCAGGAAGCAGGGATCTGCATGAATGACCCTGAACCACGGGAGCTGGCTCTGCCTCTGGATAGTAAGTGGGCTCTTCTGAAGCCCAACTTAGCCTCAGAGAGAAATGACCCTCTCTGCGCATCTTCCTGGGATGCTCCTTGGCTTCTTCCTGGGCTCAGGGACACTCTCTCGTGTCCAGGGAGATGGGGGGCGGGTTTCTTGTCCTCCCCGACCCCAGATCTGGACCATGTGTCTCAACTCAGCACTGCTTGCCAACGCTGCTCTCCATCCTGCCCTGCTGCCGCCAGCCGCCCTGCATGGTCTCCATTCAACAAGGCAGCTGTGTTTTCACAGACAGACTGGGCTGGGGAAGGGCCAGGCCCTCTGCAGAGGAGGCCGCCTCCCTCGCCTGTGTCACCGAGGCTGCCGGTTCCCCACTCCGGATTTGCAGGCTCTGTTTCCTGTCACTCAGCACTTTGTGGCAGGTCCTGGTGAGGACAGATGCCAGGGCAGCCAAAGGCAGAGCACTTAATCAGAGTAATCTTCCCACCACCTTCCTCCCCTCCTCTCTCTCCCAAGGCAGGGGGCTGGAGACCGGGGAATGAGAGGGGTTAAGAGGCAAGGGGCACAAATTCGGACAAGCTCGCCTGTCTGTGTTGTGCATATCAGGGGACGGGCACATAGATGGATGGATGGGCAGTGCCCGGCTGTCAGCCGGGTGGCTTGGGTCCTGAGCCCGTCTCCCATTCCTCTGGCACCAAGGTCTTCTCCACTCACCCCCTCCCGCTCCCCACCCCTGCCTGTGCAGTTCCCAGAGGTGGACACGAGATGGCGGTGTGAGGACAGGGAAGGGGAGAAGCCAGTACCGAGCCACGAGGAAGAGGACGCAGCTGACAGCCAGATAGGCTAGAAGCATGAAGAGCCAGACGCCTGGAGAAAATGGGTCCAGGAAGGAGAAATAGCCGGGTCTGCGTCCCTGGAAATGGAGACAGAAACGAGATTCATGTATGCATTCAGTCAGCACAACCATTGGGCAGGGGAGTGCAGAGGGGTTGGTGAGCTGGGAATGGGCCCAGACTGCACTGCCTTGGATTATGGGTGATTGGTTTAAATGACACAGGGGCTGAAGGTATAGAGGGGTCTGCTCTGAAACATCTACATAGCCCTTAACTCAGTAGATGAAACTAAAGAACGGCCCAGGGCCTCATCACTTCCTAGGATGAAGGAGGCTCTGTGCTGGGCAATAGAACAGCCCTCAGTGTCCGTTATATGCGTCTCCATGTCCTCCAGGGGCAGCGTGGATGGGCTCTGAAGCACCTTTGAGCTGTTGATGTCCGAGGACATGTAGCCCCCTCTCTGCCACTCACGTCTTTCTTACGAGGATGCTAATTTGATAGGCGTCCTTGGTTTTTGGTTTGCAGGGTGATCTCACATACACTGAGACCTTCTCATGTAAACCTCAAACTGTAAACTGTGAAGCGCCCAGATTCTTATTTTCATTGTATTCGGAAAGAAATCAAAGCCCTGGGGCATTCAAGAGATGTGTCCAAGGTTAGACAGCTCATCAGTGGAAGAACTGGGACTCAAATACACGCTTGCTGACACAAAGCCCAGGGCATCTGATGCAGCCCACGATACTGCGGAAAAACATGGTTGTTCCTAGGCCAGGCAGAGTCATGGAAGCCAAAGGATGGAGCCAAGAACCAGCCAGAAAGCTGGGGACCACACTCTGGGGGGGGGGGGGTGGGCATTTTCTGCAGGAAAGTGAGATGGAATGAGAAGGAAGGAATTTCAGAATCTGCTCCTGGTCTTTAGCAGTGTGGTCTCAGGCACGTGCACACCCCTCTCCAGACTCCACGGGAGCTGATTTAGATCAAAGGTGATACCCTAGGGACCTGCAGCCCACAGACCACTTGTTTGTTGACTTGTAGTGTTTACTCATTTTGATAAGCTGTCAACATTAAGTGACTAGGACGTTTCACAGAAAAATCCAGATTTCTGGCTTTAAAAATGGATGATCTGGCCACATTGGGCCTAATTCTCAACCAGCTGGAGCTGAGTGGTGGCTGTTCACTCAAGACAGGGTCCCACTCTATAGGTCCCACTGCTGTCCTGGTCTTGAACCAGGCTTGCTTCTTCCACTTACCATGAAACCACTGGAACAGATGCTCCCTAAAGACCATTCTAAATCGAAAATGATATGACTATATGATTCCAGGAATCTAGGAGGTCCATGGATAGGACAGAAAACCAGTATTAAGCTCAGGAGTGCTATGAACAGGTAAACTTTCAAGTTCAAGGACATACCAGTCATGGCACAACCTGCTGTCAATATCAAGGTATGTCATTTTGTACTGGGGTTCCCAGAGACAACAAGGGGAGCTATCTATGCCAATACTGAGCTGATCTCAATCAGCTTTCCGGGCTTTTGTTATCCAAGGACACCCAGACCATGAGATAATGCTGAGAAACTGCAGGTAACAACAGCTGCTCCCAAGGGAGCATCTAAGGAGCAGGGGAGACAATGCTGCAAGGCCCTGTTGTATCTGCACAAACCCCAACTGTGGCTGATTTTCAACTGCTCTTCTCGTGAGTTCTCCATCCCTTCCCAGTGAGCCAATAGACAAATTCCCAAAGCACTTGGGAGTATAATTTTATTCTCCCACTGAGGACACAGTCCAGAGGGTACAGAGTGAAGAAGTCAAAGCTTACCCTTTGCCAGTGGGGCACTGGTTCTTGGATCCTGAAGTCCTTCACCAGTGTGACAGTGACCCCTGGGGTGGTCTGTCTAAAATAGGATTTCTCTCCCAATGTGGCTTAGACCAGGGAACTGCCCTCTGATACCAACTGCAATTTCTCTGCCTCATGCGTGTTCATGTTGAGCTGCAGAGAACATTCAGGTGACTGGGAAAATAAAGCTTGAAGGACAAAGCCCAGTGACCAGGGGAACAGGAGAGAAACAGGGAGAAGACCATTTGAGTCTGTACGGCCCTATCACTATGTAAATTGTCTAACGGGAAGAAGGACGCAAGACAGTGGAATTGGAGTCCCTCGTTAGTCATTCCTGTGTCCATCACGGACTAACCATGCCTTCAGCATCATCCTAAGACTCAGTGCAGATGCAGGAAGAGACAGACTGAGTCCAGAAGGGGGTGAAGATGTTCATTACGTCTATACACCTGCTGCAGAAAATCACTAGTTTGGGCCTCTCTTGGGGTCCTTCTATCCCCTGGAGCTTCTCTGGGCAAACGTACATGAATTCTACACCTGTCACTCATGACTGCTTCACTCTGTGTCTCCCAACTGAGAGATATCCAGGAGAAAAAGATTCTTTCACTGTTGCTCTCTGAATCTGAAACCCCACTAGATGCTCAGTGTCAGAAATCTATCCCTGATTATATCACAACGGATGAAACTGAGGAAAATGACAGCGCTATTTAAAGCTGCCATATTTGGTTATGGGTGATAAGAAATGATGCACAGCCATGGGAAGAAGTCCCGGAGACTCAAGTTAGAAAACACAGAGCATCACACAAACAAGGATCAAGACATAAACAGAGCTCCCCTGGAAACATATCAGTCACGTTGGCAAGGCAACATCTGATTCCACGCGTGACTGACTGACGCCAACCAGAAGAGCAAGGAGTGGGCAGTCANTGGAGACTCAAGTTAGAAAACACAGAGCATCACACAAACAAGGATCAACACATAAACAGAGCTCCCCTGGAAACATATCAGTCACGTTGGCAAGGCAACATCTGATTCCACGCGTGACTGACTGACGCCAACCAGAAGAGCAAGGAGTGGGCAGTCACTTGAGATGTGGGTCTGGGCTTGCACAGAAGAGGCTTGGACTAAACCCAGGCTGCTTTTATGATGCCAAAGAGAAGTGTGTTACTTGCAAGGCTCTGAACGCCTCCCGTTTTTTTTCTATGTGGATGCTTTCGATTGCTTCCTTCCCAACAGACATCTGAGTTACTGGTGCTGGGGGTAGATCGAGTTGCATGCCACTGGCATTTCTTCCTAGTAACAGGTTTTCCTTAACCCAATGGGTATATGGATATATGATGGTGACGCTTTTCTTCAGAAGAAGTCAAAATGCTTCACTATGTTCTTTGGATTTCAGTACTCAGTTCTCCATATTGACAGATGGAATAAATAGGACCCAGGGAGGTTACGTGCCGTGCTCACATCACTGGTGATGGTTTCAATTTCTCTGGTGCTCATTTGTCAAGCTGTGCCATAGGGATACCGTCCTCTCCTTTCAAACGGCAGCTGTACCGCATCTTCCTCTCCATTGTATCTTTACAATTTGCTTCAATAAACTCCCTAATTAATCCCACGCCTTCTCCCAAATGCCAACAGAATGAATCCCAGCCTACTCGATCTCGCCCCCTTAAAGTACTCTAAAAATGAGTTATTTATATCCATCATCATTTAAGACTCTTGAGAGTCCCTTGGACAGCAAGGAGATCAACCCAGGCAATCCTAAAGGAAATCAACCCTGAATATTCATTGGAAGGACTGATGCTAAAGCAGAAACTCCAATACTTTGGCTACCTGATGTGAAGAACTGACTCATTGGAAAAGACCCTGATGTTGGGAAAGATTGAAGGCAGGAGAAGGGGGTGACAGAGGATGAGATGGTTGGATGGCATCACCAACTCAATGGACATGAGTTTGAGCAAGCTCTGGGAGTTGGTGATGAACAGGGAAGCCTGGTGTGCTGCTGTCCATGGGGTCGCAAAGAATCGGACATGCCTGAGTGAATGATTGACAAGAAACCATCCTCTCTGGGGACTCTGCTGTTGATTTGTACATGTCTCTGTTGGCTTCACTTTGGGCCTGTTCTTTCTGGTGCAGACAACCACTTTGAAGGTAGATAATTGGTGACACAGAGTCTATGCCCCAAATGTCTAGGTCAAGCCAAGCCCTGTAAAGGAGGCTGCAAATTAGATGGCGCCAAAATGGGAACTGGTTCCTTGATTCTTGTACTGTGCTTCAGACTGACCGCATCAGAGCCAGCATCACGGGTGCTGTCGGGTGGCGAGCGAGACGGGGCTGGTCACCAAATGACTACAATCCCTGAGTGGTGAGGCCCTTTGAATGTCAGCAGTGGAGCTGTTCACAGAGTTACAGAGTGGAACTAATCTCCTCTCGCCTGGTGAAAATTCCTCTTATCCTTAAAAAAATCCATAACTTCACTGATACTTCATTGCACATTTACTGGAAGAAATGACATTATAGTAAGAAAGTAATTGCTTGCCCAGAGTCTGGAGCCAAATACATAAGGACATTGGGGCCAGGTAGTGCAGGACAGGTAATGAATTAACATGCAGACTCTGGAGTCTGCCTGCCCAGGACTGAATCCTGGCTGTACCATATACAATTATGGGATCCTGGGCGAGTTACGTAAGCTCTCTAGGTCTCCATGTCTTCTGCTGTAACATGAGGGTAATCACAAAACCTACCTCTTGCATTGTTTTAACACACAGTAAGTGCTACATAAGTGATAGCTTCCCTCTCTGTCTAATGGGCTTCCCTGGTGGCTCAGAGGTAAAGAATCCACCTGCCAATGCAGGAGACGCAGGTTTGATCCCTGGGTGGGAAAGATCCCCTGGAGGAAGGCATGGCAACCCACTCCAGTACTCTAGACTGGGAAATCCCATGGACAGAGGAGCCTGGCAGGCTACAGTTCGTGGGGTCGCAAAGAGTCGGACATGACTTAGCAACTGAACAACTGTCTAATGGGAACCATGCGTGAGAGGGGTGAGGGTGTATGATGAAAGAGGGAACTGCCTTTGATAGTCCTCTCTCATGGACAAGAAATCCAATTTTCCATCCTGTAGTAGCACATGCTAAAGATGCTTGGAGGGAGAATTCCATCTGGCCATATTCCTTTTCTATAACTCCTAGAGTTTTTGTGGGTTATAATACATGAATCATGAGGGTTTCCCCAGGGCTCCCCCAGGAAGTGATTAGGGTAATACCAGGCTCTCTTCTGGAAGGCTGGCTCTTAGAAGCTGGTAATTGCAAGCTTTGGAACTCAGTTCCACCTCAGCCTTCCCAAAGAAGTCAAGACAGAGTGGCTCGGATGTGCAGTGGGCTCCCCTGGGTCTGTGTGAGGGCTGGGCACCCTCCATTTCCTGACACGCAGACTTGGGACATCAATGCTGATCCTTCTCTTCCTCCAGCAGCACTCTTCCCTCTCCAGCAGAACCAATGGCAGAGGCTCATCCTGTCCTCCGTGTGGTCTTGCCAGTCTGTAGAACTAAATGGCCATTGACACAGAGGTTTCTTTCCACTACCAGTTGTCATCAGTGGTCAATGAAACGCTCTTTAGGGCTGAAGAAACAGGTGAGACAGATGCAGTCTCCATGAATCCTTCTGGAAGAAGCAGAAGGGGGAGATTCTTGGTCCACCCCAGGAACCCATGGATAACTCCCTCAGTGTGTCTGCAGTGGACTGTCCTGATATTTTGGTTTAGCACGCACTTCCCACCTCTGACTCTAAGAGGAAAAAACAAGTAAGCAATTAATTCCTCTTCACTTAAAACACCCAGATGGGGTTGTTGCCTTTATAATCCAGATGCTGGTATATCTATTTTCACTTTGCTGATTGGAAACCTGTTACAAGAAGACCTAAGTTCTAAACCTGGTCCTGACCTTGACTTTCTGAGTGATCTTAGGTGAACCACTCTGCTTCTCTGGGTGCTGTTTTCTTCTTCCAGAAAGTGAAACACTGCAATCAACATGAAGTAGGGATGTGAGAATTACTATAGTAACATTGATAAAATTCTTGAGCTTCTTGAGAGAGAAGCACTCTATAAGTAACAAATAGTAACATGATTACACATCCAGAGAACCATATACTTCCATTATATGGGCTATCAGTTTACTTAGTTTTAAGAAATAGAACTTTATTCATTTTCTATTTTCTTATAACAGAGTATTAAGCAGTATTAGAAATGATTCATTGGTTTACTAAGTATTATTCTCCATTTTCCTAGACAGTCTTTCTGAGATGAAACAGACCTTCTTGAAAAATGACTAATACATCCAGAAAAAATGCCAGGTGTTAATTTAATGTTGACATTTATTTCTTGCTCATTTTTTAATTTAATCACTGTTTGCTTTTTTTTTTTTTTTAACTTTTCTTTAGAGAGACGATTCTTGCCATGGGTTAAGAAGAGAAAAGGAACAAAGTGTCAGACTTTCACATTTGTCATTCAAAGACGGAGCAGGACATCGCAGGGGAAAATAGTTAACTTAAGTTTTCTAAAAGCTTATTTATTTATTTACCTATTTCTGGTGGTCCTGGTTGCAGCACATGGGCACTTGCTTGGGGCACGTGGGCTTTCTTTAGTTGTGGCAAGTTGGGGCTGCTCTCCAGCTGTGGCCTGCAGGCTCAGTAGCTATGGCTCATGGGCTTAGCTGCCTGAGCTGAGTGGGATCTTAGTTTCCAGACCAGGGATCGAACCCATGTCTTCTGCATGGGCAGGCAGATTCTTAACTACTGGACCATCGGGGAAATCTCACTAACTCACATTTTCAAGGGAGCCTTAGATGCTCTGGCTGGCTCAGGGCACTACATGGGATCATAGATAGTATCATTAGATTAGAAAGGATCGTGAAAGACCACCTAACACATGTCCTTGACACAAGGAAATATACCTACCATACCATAAAGACAGATCATTGGAAGTGTATGGACTTGGAGACTGAAAACCTGGGTTCCATGCCACCCCCACCATTGTCCCATCTTTCTTCTTTCCCCTGCACCACTGGCCATCACTGACCTCAGAATCCTTCTGTGTGAAACAAGAATTCTACTGTCTGCCTCGGGGGGTTGCTGTAGTAAACCAGAGATTATTATGTGAAAGTGCTTCATGAATAAGGAGGCGTCAGATGATGTTAGTCAACATGCAAATATCCTGGACATGCACCCAACCTCCTTGAATATATCGATGCTGAATTTTTTAAACTTGATTATCCATTTTGGGGCTCTATGTGCCAAATGTCAAACCCCAGGTTGGCTTCTGGCATGCTCTGGTGAGGCCTTGCTCCAACAGTCAGTGTGTGCTTGAGGCATACAAACTTACTTTAATATTAATCTGAGCAAAACATCATTAGGCAAATTGCTGCTGTAGAAAAATAAGAGAGAGAAAACTACATGACATACTCTAACATCAAATACGAATGTTTTTGATTTTCTGGGCTCTTCTCCCTTCCATCCACAGATATTTGGGAGCTTATAATATGCATCAGTTCTATAAAACTCTGGACTACAAAATGCACAATTCTATGAAACCCCCTGGACTGCAAAATGCCCTTGGGGTTATACTGCTACGCTACATACTGAACTTCTCAATAAGAAATGAGCTAATATGCCAAGGAAATGGAGAGAGCCCTGAACTTCTGACGTCCCCAGTCATTGGACTCCCATCTGTGGAGTACAAGGGGACACTCCAGATTCTAAAGGCTGGGCCCTCTATGTTTGACCTGGAAGCTCATCTGGCCTGGGTCAGGGGTTCTGAGGCCTTCTCAGGAGGGTGCTTTGCTGTCTGTGGGATGCACAGGGATCAGGGCGGGAGGGAGTAAGGGGTTCAGGTGGCAGCTAGGGCAGGCCTGACCTGTTGATGGATCTGAGCTGCCCCAACATCTGCTTTCACTCGCTTTTTGTTCTCAGACCAACCGGCTAAAGGCCAGAAAGAAAAAGAAGAAATCAACTCGGGTCACTCATCCTGCTGCCTAGAACACTGGACCTCCTGACAGAAGCCAGGCTCCTGGGAGTCAGTGATGCTTGGCCGTGAGCCAGAAAGGGAAGTGGTGCTCATTGCTCACAGAATCACAAGATCCCTCACACTTCTCCCCCCTTCCTTTCTTTTTTCTATACTTTTCAAGTACATGCTGCATATTTAGGATGATGACATTTTCCATACCAAAAATCATCCCATAAAAATGCATAGTCTAATACCATATGATACTGGGGCTTCCCAGGTGGCTCAGCAAAGAATCTGCCTGCCGATGCAGGAGACACGGGCTCAATGATCCCTGCTCCAGAAAGATCCCA